>JAUUEB010485502.1:0-10921 GCA_032362205.1 Clione limacina | reverse complement strand
TTTATGTTGCCTTTAACGTCGTATTGTTTATTTTCCCCAGAAAAGGAAATAATGAGCGCCTTATCCGTTTACGGACTATTTATAATAACAAATCCGAGGTAAAAGTGCGCTCAGACTCGGAACTTGACATTCATCATCTTTAAATTGATGTTCATGGTAGACTAAGTTTTTTAATCACAATAACACCAAATCCGTTCCTGCGACTGACACGGGGAATCCTCTCGTGAAAGAGCCTTGAGGAAAAGTGAAATTCGGATATCCTAATGTAGAACCAGGGGCCATAAGAGAACTTCCGCGCAAACACCCTTTAAGCAGGAGGATCCGGTACGAGTCTGTCCACAAATTAATCCGCTTAAAGGCCTGACTTTAGAACCGAGCCAAAGTGTTGATGAGTTATCTCGCCAGGCGGTCAATAAATCTCGGTGACCAAGTTAGTAACAGTCGTGTACACCAATCTCAGATACATTGTTGTCCAAGTAAGCTAATTACTTCAAGTCACATTGAAACTAAAGACTTGGTGAACGTATTCATTTGAGATCTATTCATCTCAATTATAAAATATTTTTGTTCGTACGTATCTTACATCATCACTTTTAATCGATCAGTTTTAAAAGCGTATTTATGTAAAGGTTGTTGACTACGATGAGAATGTTGAACAAGCTAACTTCTCATCAATGCACTATAATATATTTCCGTTCTTAAAACTACTCCTTTGTTTGCATTAAAGCTGAAAAAATCCCCGGCTATCAACTTATAAGCATCATTACTCTGTTTCAAATATGTTTAAACAACAAAGAAACTAAAGTGTTCCCTTATTAACCTCTCAATTGTTACACAAAAACAAGATATTATGGATAGCAAAATAGTTTTTTTTAATTCAAAACGTATGTTTGATTTTAAAGTTAACATGACACGGATGATAAAAGCTATACGGCTGAGATTGGCTGAATTGTCAAATAAATTAATCATGTTTTTAATCATGTGCTTCAGGAAACCTATTGGCTTAGCGTCCTTTTCATTAAAACACGGCCAAATTAATCGCCAAATATATCTTAAATCACACATCCCGCTTCCTGGGTCCTTATTGGGTTTTATGAAATAGAGGGCTTCTCCAGATTGGCGCTTGATGATAAGGTTTTTTGTGTGTGTGTGCATGTCTTGTGTATCATAGAAGGCTTGTAAAAAATGAGAATTAAAGAGATCTTATCAATTAAAATCCCTTCTTTATCATAATTTTAAGCCACGCACTAAAAAAAAATCAGACAGATTTGACGTTAATCTATCAGCAATAATCCTACAAAAAGCATATATAATTGCCTGTTGGCACGCGCAATATTTGTCATAAGATGTCGGTTTTAATGTCAATGACACTTCAGAATCAGTTTGAAATTATCTTGTTGAATATGAAACAAATCTAAAATAGCTAGTGTTTATAGTTATTTATATATTCAGGCGACATTGGTAGTGTTTATAGTTATGTATATATTCAGGCGACAGTGGTAGTGTTTATTGTTATGTATATATTCAGGCGACATCGGTAGTGTTTATAGTTATTTATATATTCAGGCGACATCAGTAGTGTTTATAGTTATTTATAAATTCAGGCGACATCGGTAGTGTTGATAGTTATTTATATACTCAGGCGACATCGGTAATGTTTGTAGTTTTTTTTGTATATTCAGTGAACTTCGTTAGTGTTTAGAGTTATTTACACATTCAGGCGACATCGATAGTGTTTATAGTTATTTGCACATTCATGATCATTTCTAAAAACTTTCTATTTCGATGATCCTATTTCAAATTATCTGTTTAAATCCTAACATTTTCAAAGTATTTTTATGATGTTGACTTTGGTGTGTGACAATATAAAGATCACGTATAATGTGTGTACGCACTGCATTAGGTTTATATTTTCAAAATAGATTTACCTTCATAAATATATTATAAAGAAACCTTTGCCTAAATTGAGGAAGAATTGACATCGGAACATAACTATACAAACTTCAATGACAAAACTAGACTAAAAAGTATGCTGTAAATGTATTATGATCACATTGAAATTCTTTTGACCAGGAATACAACAAAATGTTATATACATTAGCGGGTTTTGCAAAAACATTGATTTTTAAATGAACTTATTTCTAAAACAGTAAATGTTTGTTAAAACACGACAAACAATCAGATGAAAAAGTTTGATTATAAACATTGAAATAATAAACACAAAAATACAAAACCGAGTTCTGCTAAATGTGTCTTTTCTTTTTATGGATTATCTTGTTAAAAACAATTAAAGTAACATGCCGCATTAAAATTGATATGACTTTTTGTCATAGAAATACTGTTTTCAATTGAAAATAACTTGAAAATATAAATGTTTAATTCTCTAATTGATATCACATTTCGTGTGTATGCAAATTAAACTTATTGCGCAAAAACTTGAGACAGGAAATTGTTTCTCTTGTTCCATATCACAGACTTTGAATAACCCAGAGTTTTAGTTGGCCATTTATGACGTCAGTGCTAGTTCTTTAGTGAAGTTTAGTTGATCAGGCTCCCATGAATTCTCTGGCTTAACAATACCGCTAAGCATACAGTGCTTATAGATTATTTCTGCAAAGCGCTTTTATATATCAGCCAGCTGCTATTTTTCCTCTAAAATCCCTTAGATTATAACAAGCTTGACAGTCAATCTTTATTATACGCTTCCCATTTCGCTCCAAAATGTTCTAGTTTTGCATAATTTTTTACTTGTTTTTTATTTGCAACATCTATTACTAATCTCAAACTTTTCTGCTGCTTCGCGGCCATTGTTTTGATTTTATCTAAAGTTGCCATCCTCCCCCCATTTCAAAATCCTGGCTACGCGCCTCCCCTCCCCTTATTTCACATGACTAAATGTGTGTGTAAATTTGAATGTTGAAACTGAATGTCTTTGCCAAAAAGTATCAACACAGAATAATATATAAATATACCCCATCGTGTCATTCTCTATTGCGTCCATTACAATTTAAATATACATGATCGACGAATATTGTGTTTCCCTTTTATCCAACAAAATACCACACATATTGTTTGGCCTCGTCATTTGGATACCAACACGTCTATATCTCTTCATCTCTAGAGCTGCCGATGTAAATTATGTTTTTGTCATTACTGTCCGCATTCTGCAAGGTCTTATCGAAATATGTTGTTACAATTGTGTTTTAACACAGTATTTTGACTCTATATTATGTATCAGTGTTTATTTGTATAAATTATATAATATTTCCACTACATTTCTTATCACTCGTAAAAAGTAAGTGTCTGGACGCCGATGTCGGATAGAGAAGACCATCTCATTTTGATTTAACAAATTGTAATTTACTCGAGCTATAAAAAAACATTACTGATTCACTGCAACCTTAGAAAATAGTCCAACGTGGTTTCTCGAGTAATGTTATCTACGTTATAATTTAACTTCATTATGCTACCGTCGTAATATTTCCTTATTGCAGTAAGTATATTACTAAACTTATAAAATTGGGTTGACTACAAGGTGCAATAATAGATATCAAGAAAGATTTGTCATTTAAACACATGGGATGAAAGAAAGGGGACACAAAATCAACAATATTTCGGCATATATGCCTTCAACGGGTCAAAAAACAAAAACAAAGAGAAAATTATCAAAAACAAATAAATAATACAAAAAAGCACTAAGCTTGTGATGGATCCTCAAAAGTAAAGAATCAGGAAGTGCATACAAACACGTATGCACAAAAAATGAAATTATAGACGCAATTTGTCTTTGAGATTAGAATTTATAACCTTGGTTGAAAAATATATATAGTGTGTGAGGCCACCTCTAGTTAAGAGAGGGGGGGTGATAGGGGTGTATTCATTGAAAAGATGAACGAAGAAAAAGAAGAAAAGAAGAAACCCCCAAAAAAAGATATAGGGTGACAAGAAATTGCCATATTATTATTGCACCTTGTAGTCAACCTAATTTTATAAGCTTAAATTTATGATTGTCAAGGTGTGTCATAATATTGCTGCATATAATGTGTTCTATCAATTTACAAGAATTGGAAGTTAATGACACTGGTCTATAGTTTCCAGCCTTATCTCACTTTTTAAACTTCTTCTTTTGGGAGAATACAGGAGCGTATTTGAGTTTTTACAGGAGGTCATTTTTTAAAAACATTGAAGCATTGAAAACATGGGGGAATTGGCCTGTAGATACTCTCTTTTCTTCTTTTATTTATTCAAACTGACTTTCTACAAAAGTGTTCTTTTTTAATAACATTTTAGCATTGAAAACCTTTGGGTGAAATTGGTCTTTCGATACTTTCTTTTTCTTCTAATTCTTCAAACTATTGGGGTGTTGGCACGAAACGTCTGAGTTTTTCATGTTGGTCCTCCTTTAATAACTTTTATGCATTGGAACCTTAGGGGGGAATTGCTCTTTGGATTATCTCTTTTTCTTTTACTTCGTCTTCTGTTGAGCTAATTCTTAGAAGAAGTTGGGTAACGCCGACGCGACGAAGTCGCTAGAAAAGCAATAAGAAAAGAACGAGAAACATAATAGAAGGAGAACTACCGTGTAAGAGTAGAAGGAGAAGACAAAAGAGTAGATGGATCGATGATATTACAGACATTCTGCAGAAAACAGTAACAGACGCACTTAGAGCACGTCAAGGTAGAGAGTCACCTATAAAGACATTTTGTTTTTGATAAACCTAGTTTGGTGTAAACTATTTATATGCTAAAACCAACTATTTCTAATATAAAAAATGTGTTAAAAACGCCATAGAGAATCTGTATCTTTGACATCAACTATTGCAGACATCTTGTATGTATTATGGGATACGACTACGACTAGTAAAGTTTACAAAAAAGCTTACATTTCTTATGTAAATATCTCTTTAAAAAATCCACTAACGAACATTCAGGTTTGAAGGCAATGTCACTTTGTTAACAAGACAAATCTTACAGATAATTACACTCAAGGGTATTTATATCGTTAAAGTTGATACAATACTATTCTAAAACAGCTCTCAATTTGACTTACAAATGAACGAAGCTAAATAAAATTTCAAATATCTAACTAAGAAACGATGCAACTAAGAATTAAGGTTTAAAATTTACTGAAACTGTATTCAATATTCAATTTTGAATTATTTATGTCAATATATCGAAGGTACATTATACAATCATTCAGGTGTGTATCTAGTATTTACAAATGGTGGAGGTCCCCACATTAGATGTAAAGAATGCACGTTAAGAGCATTTTTCCTCTGATTGGGGAAGATATTGCCCCGTTTCCCCTTGATCCGCGCCTGCGATAATAAGCAAAAGGCATAGTGACAAGAGGATAGTAACTTTTGTTAGATGACACATTCAATATCATGATTATATTATCAAGACTGTATTTTCAGATCATCAAGTACTCTATATGATTATAGGACTAGGACAAAAATATTGAATTAATGCTAAACAGAAACGTTAACAAAAGTTGACGACTGTGTCAGAATACAAACACATATCATGTTTGATTGGTCTCATCGGGTAAGGCAGTTACATTTATATTCCTCATATTTTGTATATAGTGGATATTTTTCCTTGTATTTTTTGTCTGCATGTTATTTTATAGTTTTAGTTTTATGACTAGAGTTAATAATATACAATTAATAAAGTTTGCAATCAGCTTATAATGGAGTGTCCTAATCCTCCCTGTGGGATGTGTCAATTAACTAGAGACACTTATTAATAACTATTGGCGTCTTTCAAGTATATTAACATTCAATTGACTAACCTTCAAACTTCATGTTTGCAAAGCAAACTTGTCGAACACCTCGTGGCTGTTTCAATTAGCCAATTGATTGTCCATGTTTGATCTTGACTGGGACACAAATGCTGAAAGGCGGGGCATCAAGTGACAAACATGGCGGACTTACAACTTCCTGAATACAAGCGTGAGAGGTGAGATGAAAACATGCCAGGTGCTGTTTGCATCATTTACCCAAAGAGCAAATAACGGAGTGGCCGGTTAGGTTAGTAGAAAGTGAATAACTATTTGCTCACATGAATGTATAAGAAAAGTATTGTAATCAGTACAAAGTTGAGGAAAGATTCGCTTGCTCTTGTTAAATCTGACACCAATGTCATAGGCCCTGACATTGTTAGATGATTGTAACGATTAACACGCGCGCTCGTTTATAATGCGAAATCAAACATTTGGGAATTCGATACAGCACCGATTGGAGGTCAGTATTGTCAAATATTCACCACAAACTGACATTCTTTAGATTGTACAATTCTAGTTTTGATACAGGTGTCAACTTCCGCTATTTGTGAACTTGACAAGGCTTAAGACGATGTAACTCAGTTGTCTGCTAACTTCTGAATACACTCAAAGTTGTCACAATTTCCCTTCGTTTAATATGTCAGCATAGCAGTCAATTTGTTTTGTAGCAATAAACTTTTGTGTTACGGGAATATGTCATGGGGTCCTTTTCAAACAACGCCTGTCCCAAAGTAACGACATTTGTTATAGTAATTTGTAGACTGCATTTAAACATTCATGTTTTTAAAACATTTTGGAAAGAGTTTAATACTGATCTTTGTAAGCATCGTTTTGTTATAACCGTCACATAATAAGCTAATAACAACCGTGGAAACGTATTTGGAAAATGTCATTAAAATCAATAAGGTATTAAGCCAGTTCTGAAGTATGCACACACAGGCGCGTAGCCAATTTTACTTGTTTTACAAATTTTTGCCGCTTTGCGGCCAATGATCCCGAATTTAGCTTTAAAGAACCCTTAGTTTGCACAATTTATTACTAATCTCAAAATTGTTTTGATTATATCCAAGGTATATCCCCCCCATTTCAAAATCCTGGCTACGCGCCTGTGCACACTAACGGTTTTTTAGCAGAAATGATGATGTCGTGTGAAATAACCGGTTTTTCAAAATGACTCTGAATACTAGTTTCCGCTTTTCATTTTATAGTTCAGTGCGGCATGACCAGTGGTCATGGTGCCAAACAATCTTAAATACAGTTCTAAGCAACTTCTAAAACCCAGATATCTTTGTATTCAACGGTTCTGGTGATATTACGATTGTTATCGATCAATATTAAAAAAAAACATTAGGTATATTTAGAAAGAAAAATATATTTGTTGTGATTCAGTGATAGCATATGGGTTGTGATGTAATTTGTTCATCAAGCCTGGGTCTATATAATAGGTTCGTTTTTAGCTTTTTGTTAGTTAGAATCTTTAGTTTTTTAACGCATGTAATATTACAATCGTACTTTTTAGTTGCAACCGCATCACGCTGTGACGGATTGTGAACCAAAGTATGTCTATTAATTGACTAGACAAATAAAAGCAGTAGCTTGAAAGATTACTGCATTATTATTTTTAAATTTAATTTTTCTGAATTATTCTGAGAATTTTTTTTTCTTGAATAATATATAACATTTGGATTTTTTTTTAGATAAACCCAAAATGTTGATTTCGATTTTCCTGCCAACTTCTCAAGTAGAGTAGTCTTCGTGTGGACTGAGTACTCGAATAAACCTATAAATAAAATGTTTATTTGGCATCACCTAAGTCCTTAAATGATCTGTTTAAGCGAAACAATTCAACCGTGAATATGGTCACGTGTCCAATGTCAGTGTTGCGACAACAGAAACAGAAGCCATTAGCATCGAACTAAACATACTAACGACTGTTTGTGGACTTTGTAGCGACACCTGCTAAATCAATAAACATGTAACCTCGCTAGTGGCTTGTAGACCTACAACAATAACACGATTGATAGATCAAGACGGAGACATACGAGGTAATCAACAAAGATAAAGTGAAAAAAACCCAGTTATATGTCACGTTATAAGTATATGAAACCAATGATATATTATGTAGTTCAAATTTATAAACCTTATTATCAGGCGCGTCGTCAGGATTTTGAAATGATAGAGATAACCTTGGATATTATCAAATCAATGGCCGAAAAGCGGCTTAAATGTCTGATATAACATATAAATTCTGCAAATTTAGAGCGTTTTGGATCTTAAATGGCCCCTGGCTACGCACCTTGTTATTATTACCGCTACGAATACAGTCCCTTATAAACAAATAATAACATCAGCGCCAAGTTATTTTAAATAGAACTGAACATTTTTCCTTACAAGTAAATAAGTAAAAACCAAGTTATTTTTTCTATGAATAGTTCAAGGATATTACTTTTATGCCCTTTCAGAGGAGAAAGTTTGTCTTTGTTTCAGCTTTTTTCACACGATTACTTTCTTTCAGGTTACCCCGCACTTTCTTCTACTATTTCTTACCCATTCTCATTTTAAAATATTAATCATGATCTTTTATCTTATAGCGTGATGTGCTATGGAGACGTTAAACACCTTACAAAAATAACGTTAATTTTGATAATCTCAAATCCATATCTCAATCCCACGAAGCTTTCTTTCATTTTCTTTACCTATGCAGTAAGAGAGTTGTGTACCGGCTGTAGACGATGCCATCTACCCCCGGGGGCGTCGCGCTCTTACACGAAGCTACCCAATAGTAAATGTTTAGAGTTGTGTCTACGGTGTTTGTTGAAGCAGTTATCAGCATTTGTAGAACGATCTGATCCCTGGTATTGAGAGAAGGGAAAACAGTTTATTTATTAAGTGTCCGCGATGTAGGAGTTAATGGATACAGTCAGATTATCTAGACTAGGGTCAACACTATTATTGTGAGCGATCAGAATCTTCTTCAGCTTTGCTTATAGTCTTTTGAGCACAGGCATGTTTTTAAACGCCAAATCTGCGCACCCCAGGTTGCTTTTATTTCAATCACTGCCAGCCAAAGTTTGATTGAACAACATGTGTCATTAGTTGATGCTGGTTGATTGTTTATTTGACTCGTGTGCCAGATGAAATCTGGCAATTTGATACGATAAATGATTGAAAATATATTTGATTCAAGTGTCTGCCGCATCTGTGTTTTCACCTTATACCTTTTCAACTCTTCTTACGTGTTTTCTGATTTCACTCGTTTCCCCCAGAAATACTTAATATTATCACTGTGTCACTGTCTTTTGCTTATTTTTATCATCTTTGCACTTTGCACTCAGTCATGAATAAAGCCGCTATCGGGGTAATGTGTTGTTTCAAGTGAAACCAAGACTATTGCAAGCCCCCATTGGGAGGTCGTCTTAATAATTCTAGTCACCTTTAACAATATGGCTTAAAAAAGAAAACATCAAATTATGGTGAAAATGACTAGGAGCTCGGCTTAAAACAATGTTTGAACTCAGCTAGCCACTAATATAATAATTTGTAATTGATAAGTTGAAGAATAAAAAATTCTACTAAGTCTAGTGAGGTTCCCTTTTTTAAATACCTCGGAGTCTCTTTTGTTCGAAGTTCGCGATGTATTATTAGGATTCAGTGTGAATACAATTGTGCTGTCTAATAATAAATCAAATTTGCAGCTCGGAAACTATAATTCTAATACGAAATTCGTCCAACATGAAAATGATGGCGATTTCAAATTTAAGAACAATGCACTTTTCTTTGAATGTTCTATAGTTTGGTGGCTGCTGTGAAACAACGTATACGCGGAAAGACACTTCTTGTGCAAAAACATATAGAAAAAGAGTCTTTTATGAAAAAAAAATCAAATATATATAGAAAGAAGGTACAACGTGTAGCTTTTGATGAAGCAGAACGTCGAGTTAAATGTGTCTTTACGGTCAACTCGGTTTTTAATTAAAGTGAATTGTCATTATTAAGATGAAACTGTCAATACCTTGTCAAGAGGCTCCAACTTATTATCGAATATAAATAGTTGTTCATATTAACCTTAACAAGACAACTTCAGGGCCTCAACATTCAAACTCTAAATATACTCAGTATCAGTTTTCTGCAAATACTAGTCGTAGGAAGCGTCAAGATTCGAGAAATTTCTTGTAACAGGTTCTGAAGCATTGAGCTCGTTCGCTGGTTATTATCTTAAGAACCAAGCAGCGCTATTGTAGCAATTTTTACGTTGAAAAGGTAGGAATTACTACAGCAGAAATACAAATAGACACAGAGGTTACAAGGTTAATCTATCGGGTCAAGTTTGCGGAAACGCCACTCCATATAATATGTAATTGTTTAAATAAAAGCTCGGAGAGCTTGGTTTGTAAAAAAGTAATTTCCATAATTGTTTGTAGCCCATTTACCACAATCGTCAAGTGTTTCTTGTCGAGTGTTGTACAAACCTTATGAGTATTGAACGTTTTCTTTTCCTTAGTTTTTGGCTTCCTCTCCACTTACTTAACCTGTTAAACATCCTTTCCTTGGGGTACCACAAATTTGATCATTCATTTCCTGCAAGCCAAATTACCGCCTGCATAACACTAGACGTTACACAAAGAAGAATATAGTTTGTACATTGTTCTTCAAATATAAAACTTGTCTTATTGTGTATTTTCTTGCAGAGTTGTGTAAATAAAGAAAATAGAAACCACCAGCTGATTTACCGGTATATAAATATGGCTACGAGTAGTTGTTTATTTAGCTTTGTATCAATCCAAAATGGTATATTTACGCGATAAAAGGGTAAATAAAGCTTTGGTAGTTAAAGGTGTTGTCTATTTCCTTCCCTGGGACAGTAAGCTATTTATTAGCTGCATTAGCTTTCATTTGTGTTAAGCTTGTTTCGTTTTCCTGTCCTGCTCTGTTTATATTAATTAAATACAGTATAAAACAGATTTAATTGTTTCGTTTATTAGTTTGTAAGAAAGAAAAACTGTTAGTATTGAACTGCTGAGAGTACTAACAAAATTTGTTGTATATTTTCTTTAAGGTCCGCCATACTCTTTTTCCACCTCTCATTTAGAGCATTTTGGATCTCAAATGGGGGGGGGGTGTTCCCCCATGTCCCTC
>JAUUEB010485491.1:0-10921 GCA_032362205.1 Clione limacina | reverse complement strand
AGATGGTTATCATGTGAATATACTTATACGATAACCATGCAATAAGACAATTTCCGTTAAAAAATACGTCATCCGGGGAAAACCAAACGAAGTCTCTATGGGTATCATGTAGGAAGGCCACACTTTAACCAGTCATATGGTGCAATCCAATCGATTTCAAACTGGGTACCATCTGGTCCCAAATGAAATGTTTACTGGGTTATTATTATTATTACTATTATTATTATTATTATTATTATTATTATTATTATTATTATTATTATTATTATTATTCACGGAATTATGATACGGACAAATGGATAGGGCGTTGTGTTTTGTAGTAAATGCGTTTGAACAAGTTACAATTTATATGCTTTGACAGCATGATAAAATCAAACGGTTTAATTGATTTTGTAGCTTATTGTAGGTTATCTACCCTTTATGCGTCAGGATGTGATTTCATTTCGTTTTTACAAAAGGATTCATGTATTTGTGTGCGCCTTTTGTATCGTGTTCAGACACACATTGTGCTACTTATAATGATTTCTGCTCACCAAAAGGTCAACCTGGGTAAACTGAAATTGGATTGAATTACTAAGCCTCGACAGATTTCGGATTATTATGATAAATGCTTTTCTAATTGCATGAACTTAGTTCGTAACAAGTGCCCCTATTAATTTAAAAAATGCCGAGACGAGCGTTTTCATGTTCAAAGCGATTTAGGGAGATGTGATTTATGTATTGATTCTGCGAAAGAAAAAGCAATATAATTCCTAAATAATTTCTGACATGTGTATGTAAGTATTATTAGTTATTAGTATTAGTATTCAAGTTACAGTTTAAGATGTATATAGCAATGCTTTGATCGGCGGCGTTCTGTCTATAACAGCATATCATCAAGTAGGATCCATAACTCAGATGTTTATCTTTCGATTGAAATATATGATAATACGATAATCGGCTTGGTGCTCTTTGATATACCTTTATCACTGCCACAATTGTAATAAATGCATGGGATGAATGTCGAACGTTTTGACAAGCATAATTAGCACCCAAGGCATTTCCTTATATGCTTTCATTGATGTAACAAGTATACTTCAAAGTATACGTCTAGAGCTATGCTATACTTTGCTTCTATTTTGGTTTATCATGAGCTTGTTTTGTTTCTAAAAAGTTTAATTTCACCCGTATTTATATGTTTTTAAGAGTGGACAAAAACTCTAATCTACCACATTTCCATAGATTTTTTAGTTTGAAATGTTTGTTTATACCGACTTAGAACACATACAATATTATTATACTGACAAACTGGAAGAAGTATGTTCATAATAGGTTATTTTTCTACGCCACTGTTATTTTCGTCCGTTTTGCAGGTATAATTCACATGTAACAATTATATTTTGGGATGGAATTCGCTGAGAGTGGAATTGAGGGGGAAATTTATATATCTCTTTAAGCTATTTGACTTCTTTGTTTATCAAATGTGTTATCACGCTACAAACATATATTTATAAATGCTATAATTCGCATGTAAAGTAATTGTTTAAGTTTGTACAGCGCAAACACATTAACCATTTGTATCCCAACGTTTTTTAGGCTCTCGCTATTCACTCGTCTAACACCTTTGCCTGCCAATGTTCGCTCCTTGTATTACAATCAATTGCATTCAAAGACCACTATCCTTCTCGTTATTCAGCCTCTAATTTGCATGTTCAGTAAATGTAGTAAGTGCGTACAGCGCAACTACATTAAACATTGTTATCCCTTCGTGGTCATGTTACGGCTCTAGTTATTCAATCGTCTATGACCTCTGCCTGCCAAAGGTCGCTCCGTGTATTACAATCAGTTGCATTCAAAGACGACTTTTCTTCTCCTTATTTTGCCTATTGAAATTTGATTTGATTGCACGATTTGCCCGGCTATAGCACAATAAATGTCAAGTCCCTTGTTAAGACGCATTCCTTATATCTAGTGAACTTAAAGACTTAAGGATTAAGTACAACCTTGAAATCAACTATTCAATGCCAAATGTCCTAAACATAGAAAGAATTATGTCAGTAGCATGAATATCTGTGTTGTGTTTGAGATTCGGTCATACAAATAAACCTACAAAGTATTTTCAAAAAAGTACGATACGTCTAGCAAAAGAAAACGACTTCTTTTACAAATATGTGCCAGTATTACATTTAAGAACAGCACTTATTACTGTAATTGTACTGATAACGTGACTTAAAGGGTCGAAAACGCTATAACATTTTATTCGGGAAGAGATAACTACAGTGTATATATTCAATGTTTTCTTTGTTTGTTATTATTTTGCTGTATATATATGAAAAGGATACATGTTAAGCAAGGCTTTTTCAACGTTATTTATTGATTAAGCAAGCTTGAACAAAAAATATTTTGTGGATATAATACCTATACGTTACGTGAAGGGGTTTTCATTGATGTGCAAGGAGTTCATGTTACATGCTTATCTTTTAAAAGAACGGGAAAAGTTAATGAAATCAGCAGTAGAGGATATATCTCTCTCGGTATTCTTTCAAAACTCTATTGGTATGTTCGTGCACGAGAAAATACTTCACAATTAATTTTAATACTATAATTAACATGGGCCTATTGCAAAAAAACAACACTTTGCAGAAAAATACTAGAATAATTTAGCCAAATATCAGTCAGTTTGCAAAACAAATAAAGCAATCAGAAGTAAACATAATTCTGTTATATAGTTTTCATTGTTTTGTAAATACATTTCAATTTTGACGTACATGAGAATATACAAAAAGAATATTTATTACACACATATGTTAATTAGTTAGTTTGTTTTCTAAAGAAAGACATTATGTATACTTTGTTATCGGAAGTTTGGTACAGCTAAACATGTTGTAGTCAATCTGTTTGAACAAGTTACAATTTATAGGCTATAAAAACATGATATAACCAAACTGTTAAATTGATTTTTGACTGATTAATCGAGCTTTATGTGGTTTATGCGCCAGGATGTTTTCCTTTCGCTTGACTAATATTGAGGATATTCATTTATTTATGTGTGCCGTTGTTGTCTTATTCCTAACAAATATTGTGCTGCCAAGAAATAATTATTATCTCCTGATGTTGAAAATAGAATTAGAGAGATGGTGTTATTGGATACTGTTTTGTCAGTCCATTTTTCCTTTACAACTGGTCTGCAATTCAATTAATATATGAAGCCACGTTTCAGCATTACTTCGATGATATAAGACAGCCCTTATTCACACTTTTTGCGTCGTATCCGTCCGAAACAACCAAACATGACATCGTTATACATGTAAACAAAACCTAGTCGACCAGTTCTTCGAACGTTTTATGGATTTTGTTCATTTTTTCGTGTTAGCCTAACAACATTTTACAAATAATTTCTCATTTTCAAAGTTGCTCATTCATCTCCCCACTACATCAACTCATTAAGCGGCTAACACGAAAAGTCCAATGAATTGAAAGTTAAAATCAGTGACGTAGTGCGTTCTCAGAGGTCCGATCAATTAGATAACCTTTTTCGCGATGTCTAGATCGCACTGTAACTTGTGAACAAAGTAATAGCGCAGCGTACTGTTCTCTCATCTCGCATCAGCAACTTCTCTGCCATTTGTCTATTTATTAATAAGATCATACGATATATAGTCGTGTCGGTACTTATAATTCAGTCATATCTAAATGGCGTTTAATGTGCCCATCTTACCGATAGAGAAAACAGTTTACTGTTTTTCTCCGCAGTTCACAAAAAGAATAACATAATTAGAAACAAACAATGTTACACAGTCCACCAATGTTACTCCGAAGAGAAAAAGTACAAACCCATCATTGCTTAAATATCAGTCACTTTTTTGTTATTATATCAAAAGCTTTTCACTATAAATGTAATTAATTTTACAAAGACACGTGTATATTTCTATCCAATACACGCAATTAAAAGTGTTATCGTGACAAAAGCTCTCTAAAATGTTCGTTAACTTCGTATTTTCACAACGCACTCATTAATCAATCACTGTCATTTGAAAAACAGAGAACACATACACAATGATAGTTATTTGTTATATTGTGTCATTCTATTTTTGTTTAATTTAATAAAACCTAACAGCTGTATAGCATATGTCACGCATTAACTTAATAAATGTGGTCAAAGTTTAATTAATTAATAGGTTATTCACGGAAGTATGGTACGGATAAACGGATAAGGCGTTGTGTTTTGTAGTAAATGCGTTTGAACAAGTCACAATTTATATGCTATACAATCATGATATAATCAAACTGTTAAGTTGATTTTGGAGCTTATGGTAGGTTATCCACCCTTTTATGCGTCAGGATGTGATTTCATTTCCATTTTACAAAAGGATTCATGTATTTGTGTGCGCATTCTTTGTCATATTCAGACACATATTGTGCTTCTTATAATGGTTTCTGCTCCCCAAAAGATCAACCTGGGTAAAATGGAATTTGATTGAATTACTTAGCTTGATCAGATTTCGGATCATTATGATATATGTTTTTCTAGTTGCATGAACTTGCTAAACAAATGCCTCTTTTAATTTAAAAAAATTGCCGAGCCGAGCTTTTTCATGCTCAAGTAGATTAAAGGGATATGAATAATTATTTGATTCTGCTAAAGAAAAAGCAATATAATTCCTGGACTATTTCTGACATTTGTATGTAGGTATTATGTTGAAATGTTACAGTTTAAGCTTAATATAGCAATGATTTGATCCGTGGCGTTCTGTCTATAACATCATATGATCAAGTAGGATCCATAACTCAGACGTTTATCTTTCGATTGAAATATCTGATAATACGAAAATTGACTTGATGCTTTTTGATATACTTTTATTACTGCCAAAATTGTAATAGTTTCATGGGATGAATGTTGAACGTGTTGGCGAGTATAATTAGCACCCACACTTCTAGCAGGTATTGTTTCAATCGTATCAAAAACCAATTTCAAATCAAAGATGAAACATGTGGATTTAATGATTGACATTTACACATACTATCAATTACGATTATGACAATTTGAAAAATGTGTTTCCTAATCTGTAACTTCTATATAACAATAAACTCATATTTACATTTACAATTTTGACGATCGCGCAAAATGTATCCTGAACTGTGGCTGTTCAATGTCATGTTTTCACACTGAACTACGTATAAATAACTAAGATATTAAGGACGATTTGTACACATTATCATGTTACTCGCTGTTGGCTGACGTGTATCAAAGCCAATAATTCATTGGTCTAATTCAAACGTAAAGGAGGACCACTGCTACAATATTGATAACAAATAAACGCGTAATATAGCGTATTATACGTAAACGTCACTTCGAGTCAGACTGCTGATTTCATATTTCGTTCAGAAAAGCTGCATTATAAGCTTATCTTTCAATTTATGTAAAGAAATGTTTGTAATACGAATCACAGATTCAGAATTCGAAAAAGTACTGTCTATGGATTAGTTATTTAACTAGATATTACGGAATAGTTAGTATTTGCTCTGTCATGCAAATGGGTTTAAATCTCCGTATCTTATCGGTTTGAATCACAATTACAATTTGCGTATGCTCTACTCACTTCTCCAGTAGCTGTTTAAGTTATCTTGTATCTTTGCTAATTTTATTTCACTATGAGACGGAAGCGCGGTTGTGTAATGGATATGAAATCGAAATGAGTTGGTCCTATCCTTGATTCCCAGTCCCACTTAGGATTTTCTCCGAGTTTATATATATAAATATAGAGATTTCTATACATCCACACTGATGATAATTAAGAATTCGAAACAGTTATGCTGTGGATAAGTTATGAGTGATACACAACTGAAGTTTACTTAATTGAAACAGGAGTGTAATCTAGTAAAGTTTTGTGAAGTCGTTCAACGAATTATCAAAGTTTTTGTTCATTATTATATGATGTTGTTTGTATGAATATGTTTTTCAGGCTTGTCTGATTTTGTCTCCATAGTTAAATCCTATATCATTAAATGTATATCGTTGGAAAACAGACACTCTGTGTAACAAGTTATCTAAAGTCGGATACCTTGTGCGCATATTGTAGCTAATAATAGGAAATATCATTAATATAAAAAAGGCAAAATATCACATCAATTCCACTCTAAAAATACTTCAAATTTGGTGTTAATGTAGCTGACCACTCTCTCAATGCTTGGAGAGTATTCACTATGTGAGAGAAGTATCGTACATAATGTTCATACCTGATACAATAACCAACATTCATAGTTAAACTTAAATATTGCATTGACATATTGCTTATCATTCTGGTACACCACCTGGCGGTCCAAAGATATAAGGGTTACATGTACCAGCTCGTCTATTTCATTAACTCTGGATGATACATTTAATTGTTGGTAAAGGTTTTATGAGCCAGGAATTCTGTTCCTTCTTTTAAAAGTATGCGTTATCACTGTTTTGCATCTCTAAGTGCTATAAGCACGATTAAAACCACATTTTGTCGCCAGATCTGCTATTTTATAAGACAACAAAATAAGTGTGTTACTCTTGGTAACGGGATGTTTGTCATTGAAAAAACTGCTGATTTAATTCTTGGATACGTCAAATAACACACACTCACAAACCCGTTTGCTTGGTTTGTACTGTTTAATTCCTTCCAAGCATACACATTGCAAATTGACTTAAAAGTATTTCATTTATTATTGTATGTCCAATATACTTTAATTATGTGGTTATTAAGGGATTTAAAAAAAAGAATACATATTAAGATCATATGAAGAACCTGAAGATGAAAACAGTAAAACCTATATCAAACAGGACACAAATCAAACTGCAAAATAAAGATCCATAGACGGCAATTTTTCGAACAAAGTAGAAAGACCTATTCAGATGAATATGTTTGAAATATATGCGCATAATCATAAAATTACCCTAAAGAAGTTAATTTGTTCATAATTGATGGTTGACATACATTACCTATATTGTATTATATGCAACACTTCTACTTTTAATACGATGAATAATTTAAATGTTTATAGTGTGATATATATAACTGTGGTAAATACCAACATTTTTAGGTTTATAAACGGGCGTAAGGACATACGAGTAAATTAACTCAAGTATACTTCACTGCAATCATCTGTCGTATTGGCATTGAGGAATATGAGTTTGTCTCCGATAGCTGTTAAATATGTGGCTGCTATAATGCCCCTCTTACACCATCCATTAAATGCTCCTTGAATTAAAAGATGTGTAATCATATATGAGTACTGAGAGCTTTCATGGGATTACATTTTAACCGGCATTTCCTTTCATGCCTTAAATGATATAGCATTTGAACAATTATACTCCAAACAGCCTAGAGTGTTTACTATGCTTTTGCTTAAACAATACCTTCTATTTTGGTTTATCACCAACTAATTTTGTTTCTAAATAAGTTTAATTTCACCCGTATTTAGATGTTTATTAAGAGTGAAAACAATTCGGATACTCCAATCTACGCCATATAGGGTAGATCGAAGTAACGAATCCACATCCTACATAGCTTCTTTGTTTATGATGCCCCCGTGGAAAGTTTAAATGGCGTAAGGTCGAGCAGTAACATATTTCTCTACAAAAAAAACCTAATGGAATCTTCGTTTAATAGTTGCTTGAATCAGAGGTATCAAAGAACATTGAAACCAAGTATTTCATGACTTCTTAACGCATTCCAAATAAAATACATATTTGAAAACAGGCACGTGTTTTACAAAGTTTGCGAAAAAAAAGTGTGTTGTTGAAATGGATTCCGGTGCAATTAAACAAAATTTGATTTCATAACAGGTTGCTTTTCTACGACACTGTTATTTTTGTCAGTTTTGCAGATATAATTCAAATGTAACAAGTTATATTTTGGGATGGACTTCGCTGAGAGGTGAATTGAGGGGGAAATTGAGAGATCTCAAATATATTGCACGCTACAAACATATATTTATAAATGCTTTAATTCGCATGCAAAGTAATTGTATTAAGTTTGTACAGCACAAATACATTAACCCTTTGTATTCTAATGTTTGTTAGGCTCTCGCTAATCACTCGTTTATCACCTTTGCCTGCCAAAGTTCGCTCCTTGTAATAAAATCAATTGCATTTAAAGACCACTTCCCTTCTCGTTATTCAGCCTCTAATTTGCATGTTCAGTAAATGTATTATGTGTGTACAGCACAACTACATTAAACATTGTTATCCCTCCGTGTTCATGTAGGCTCTTGTTATTCAATCGTCTATGACCTCTGCCTGCCAAAGGTCGCTCCGTGTATTACAATCAGTTGCATACAAAGACGACTTTTCTTCTCGTAACTCTGCCTATTGAAATTTGATTCGATTGCACGATTTGTCGGGTTTTAGCACAATGAATGTCAAGTCCCTTGTTCAGACACATTCATTATATCGAGTGAACTTAAAGACTTAAGGATTAAGTACAACCTTGCATTCAACTATTCAATGCCAAATGTACTAAACATATAAAGGATTATGTCAGTAACATGAATTCCTGCGTAGTGTTTGAGATTCAGTCATACAAATACACCTACGAAGTATTTAAAAAAAACGATACGTCTAGCAAAAGAACACGACTTCTTTTACAAAGACGTGACCTATTAAGAACAGCACGTATTACTGTAATGACTGTAACGTGACTTAACGGGTCGTGAACGCCATAATTTTTTATTTATGAAGAGACAACTAGAGTGTATATATTCAATGTTTTCTTTGTTTGGTACTCTTTTGCTGTATATATATGAAAGGATACATGTTAAGCTTATAGAAGGCTTTTTCAACGGTATTTATTGATTGGGAAAACTTTAACAAAAATATTTTGTGGATATAATGTTATTTATGTATACGTTACGTGTAGAAGTTTTCATTGATATGCAAGGGTTTAATGTTATATGCTTATCTTTTTAAAGAACATTTCGGGTAAAGTTAATGAAATCAGCAGTAGAGGCTGCACCTCTTTCGATATTCTTTCAAAACACTAATCGCATGTTCGTGCACGAGAAAATACTTCAAAATTAGTTTTGATACTTTGATTAGCATATGTGCCTATTGCAAAAAACACATTGCAGAAAAATACTAGAACAGTGTAGCAAAATATCAGTTAGTTTGCAAAACAAACAAAGCAATCAGACTGAAACATAAATCGGTTCTTTATTTTACATTGTAATTTTAATACAATTCAATATTGACGAACATGATGATACAAAAATACATTTATTACACACACATATTAAATTAGTTAGATTATTTGTAAAAGAAAGACATTATATATACTTTATTATCGGAGGTTTGGTACATCTACAAATGTTGTAGTAAATAAGTTTGAACAAGTTACAATTTATAGGTTATACAAACATGATATAACCAAACGGTTAAATTGATTTTTGGCAGATGCATCTACCTTTATGTGGTTTATGCGCCAGGATGTTTTCATTTCGCTTGACTAAAATGGAGGATATTCATTTTTTTGT
Source organism: Clione limacina (assembly GCA_032362205.1). Classification (NCBI taxonomy): domain Eukaryota; kingdom Metazoa; phylum Mollusca; class Gastropoda; order Pteropoda; family Clionidae; genus Clione; species Clione limacina. The sequence goes on along the minus strand of JAUUEB010485491.1, from coordinate 1,441 downwards.
GTATGCCGTTGTTGTCTTTTTCCTAACAATTATTGTGCTGCCAAGAAAAAGTTCTGCTATCCATATGTTGCTCATAGAATCCTCGGTCATAACAACGAAATAATCATAGATATGTTGTTATTTGATACTGTTTTGTCAGTCCATTTTTGTATTACTTAATTATAACCAAAGAGTTGTATAGCACCACCCACAAGTTTATTTTCCAATAAATGTGCCCAATCTTTGATATGTGTATATGTTGTTTACGGAAGTCTTAATACAGGTAAACGGATAGGGCGTTGCGTTTAGTAATTACTGCGTTTGAACAAGTTACAATTCATAGGCTGTACAACATGATATAATCAAACGGTTAAATTGATTTTGGAGCTTAGGGTAGGTTTGGCGAGATTTATGTGTTGTATGCTTTGTGATGTTGTTTCAATTCTTTTCAGGATAGTCATTTATTTATGTGTGCCTTTGTTGTCTTATTCCCAACAAATATGGCGATGACAATAATGAGTTCTGCTCTCCATATGTTTGAAATATAAATCTCGGTATAAATATTATTGGATTGAATTACTAAGAATCATCAGATGTTCAATTGTGAAAAGTGCTTTTATGATTATATAAAATTGCCTAGTCATTTTGATGTGCTCCTTTAGATTTCAAAATTGTCGAGCGTTTTTATGATCAAAGAGGATTTAAGAAATGTTATTCATAAGAAGTGATTTATGTGTTAATTGTGCTTAAAAAACATTATCCTTTATATACTATTTCTGAAAATTGAGTGAGTATTTTGTACATACGTTATATTTTAAGCTTTGAATATTAATGATTTTATCCGTGGTGTTGTGCTTGTAATATCATAAGAAGTAGTAGAATCTATATCTCAGATGTTTATCTTCAGATTGTAATATATAGTGAATACCTCCTGGATGAGTTAATATACCTAATTTATGGCACACAAGTTAAATATCGATAACTAATCGTCGATCGAGTTTTACAGAGATCGATATTCATCAATCGATATAAACGACAGTGCAATAAATGGGTTATTTGCTGTTTATTTATTACTAGCGATTTCATCAAAGAGAAAAACAGTATCGAAAGACAAATATGTTATAAAAAAGTTAATCCTTTCAGAAAAAAAAGTTTGATAACCCTAGATGTACGCCACTGTATTGCAAATATGCCCCCACACTTTTTAGAATATTTTTAAAATAAGAAGAAAGTTTCAAAAGGCTAATTCCATTACAATGCTTACAAACACGCGCCAGGCGCAGTTAATAATAGCGCTTTGCTTAAAATACCCTTATTGAAAAAACCTAACTGTCTGTCCATCTGTCTGCTGTCTGTCTGTCTATCTTTCTGCCTGCCTACCTGTCTGTCAGTCAGTCAGTCAGTCAGTCAGTCAGTCAGTCAGTCAGTCAGTCAGTCAGTCAGTCAGTCAGTCAGTCAGTCA
>JAUUEB010485480.1:0-10922 GCA_032362205.1 Clione limacina | reverse complement strand
TGCGGTACAATCTCCCATAGTCACCGTAATACTTTATCTTATCCAACCAGGCACGTAGCCAGGATTGGGGGGGATCCTTGGATAATATCAAAGCAATGGCCGCGAAGCTGCCGACATTTTATTAGATTGGTCAAAAATGGTGCACATGTAAAGCGTTTTGGATCTCAAATGGGGGGGGGGGACTTTTCCCCATGTCCCCCTGGCTACGCGCATGCATCCAACCGGAAATACATTATTTTTTAAGACCCCTTTTCTATAACAATGTACACTGAATGCAATGCTTGCTCGACGATTACCTCCACAGTCCGTATTTAGATTTGGCCGAACTTTTAACAAGTGATTTATTACACGTCAAAGGGTACTTCCAATGCGTTTGGCGAAAATTGGTACATTTTATGATTTTTTAATTACAAGTTGAGTATTTTACTGTATATTCAAATTACCTTTAAGTTGCCCTCTTACTGATTGTTCTCATTATTCCCTGAACGCAAGCGCACAAAGGTCCTCGCTATATGCAAAGAAACAAAGTCTATTCAGCATTTACTTTTTATACGAAGACGCCGCAAATAAATAATAATGTATTGCTTGTTATGTGTGTAGAATGCAATTATGTAACTAGATATTACACATAAGTGGGGATATTGGCAGGAGGCGCCTAACTTTTGGCATTGGAACCAAAGCAAAGGATTCGATGAAAAAAGAAATATAGACAATAAATGACATCATTACATCATTGAAACAAACTACTCGTTTGTCTAATTAATCTGCCACTGTTTTCATAGCTACTTGAACAGGAATCAGGATAGTTATTACGATCTTGATATGTAAATCGCAACACTAGCATTCAGGCATACGTTGTGCAATTAAAGTCTTACATAACTTATTATTCACAATCCCTGGGAACCTGGGAATAACGTTATCAAAGAACCCTTTCAAGCAGATATGTAAAATGTTCTTTACGTCAGCATTCAGATCTAGAAGACACAAGACAAAATCAAGCCACACCCCAAAGCTAAAAATGCAGACAAATTGTTCATTTTCTGTCAAATATGTTTCCCGAACATTCAACAACAATCTGCTTACTATTAGATTTATTACAGTTTAATCAGCAAAAATGACGAAACTGAAATCGAAATTGCACATATAATAAATTGATTAAGACAATAAGATGACTATTGTGTAATGAATATTATGCATATTTTAAGGCAATCAACACCCACAGTACACCACATGGCGTCTGGCAAAGATAAATCGAGTCATGTATTACGTCCCTAGGCGCGAAAATGCTTGATATTTTGATAACGTAAAAAAATCAGGTAACACAAATATAAAGAAAAGTCAAATTGACCGTTTCAAATTCAGTACATGTGTGATGATTTGAAAATTCAATGGCTACGCAATATTCCCAAATGAAATTATTACATGTGACTTATTCATATCTAGATCATGCTTCTTGGGAAAGTTAATCGTAAACAATAGCCGTGGTAAATCAGAGCTAAATTGAATTATACTATTGCATTCTTAAGATCCGAGCATTTTGCAGTCTCATCTGATAAATCGATAAATTAACAATCGACGATAAAAAAAGAAGTGTTTAATTGAGAAAGTAGTACAAAGGTAAAGCATATTTGCGTGCATTACAGCAGCCAAAAAATATTCGAATGTGCTATAAAGGCACCTACTGTGATTTGTACATGCATACTATACAAATCCGATGTTATGTTTCTCCTTCAGTCATGCAAAGATATATAAGTTAAAACAACGTCTTCTTTCAGAGGGTTGTAAAACATTTGAATTAGTTGATATAAAACGACATTATCTCTTTAAGTCGTGCCTATATAAGTCGTGCCTATATAATTTGGTTTAAATATGACTGTGTTGATAACTTTTTACAAAATATGTGTGCATAAGTGTGTAATCGGGAAAGTCACTTGTTTTATTGACACTTATAGTTACCCAACACCGAGTATACTACTCGTGAAGGGTATAGTGACGATACACGTTCGTCTGTGGGCACGGTTACTCAGGAAATATACAACTGATTGACTTCAAATTGCGTTAGATGTTGTAATTTAACCCGATAATTACGCCTATTCAATTCCAGCAAGATTTGTTGACAATTGACATAGTTATGGAATACAAAAAAAGATAGAGTTACTCCATTGACTCCTTCACTGAGAGCATTTTTGTTCAGGCGTTCTATATCGCGTTGAAAATCTGTGCCTGTTAGCTCAGTCGGTAGAGCACGGGACTCATAATCTCGAGCTCATGAGTTCGAGCCCCACGTTAGGAGAATTTTTTTGGTGTTCATCATTATTATTTTTTGGAAAACGTTTTATTTAACATAGTGTCGGGTTTGTATGCTATCTGAGTACTCCTGTTTCTAGTTTGATATTATAATGACTAGTTCAAAAAAAGAGTCCTGGACTGAAATTTTTTAAGAGTGTTTGTGATTTAGAGCTACGTTACGTCGACTACAGACACATATTTGTATCCATAAAATCAGAGAGACATAAACTAATATTATGTTTGAACCTACTCTACATAACAATTTATGTTTACTGCGTTTTCCTCGGAGTAGAGCGACCAAAACTGAGATCAGGACTTCAATATATTTTTTGTTACTTCTAGCGTGAGGTCACATGCGCGACTAAAGCACAAAGTACGTGAATGTTTACTAGCATACAACTATGTGTCAATGTGAGAAATACTTATTATACAGGAATATAAGCAAACATGTTTTAAATTGTGTTCTCAGTTACGAACCTACATCAAAGTATGAATACTTGATTTATTTCAAGCACTTTCCACATTGAAAATTCAATTGTAAGTTTGCTTCAATGATAAACAATAATCCGATCATTATTTAGCATAGTATTATTTATGTGTTTTCTTTTCTCAGCTAATATGTCCGATAGCTCTAAATCTATATATCACCGGGTAATTAGTGATGTATTTTTTCAAATTTTCGATATGTGTGTTACGGCGAGACCGTTTTCAGAGACTATTAAGTGGGTTTTCTTACTTACAATATTTTTTTTTAATTCCCTCAGTCCCAAACACGACCCAACCAGTTGTTATTGACACCATTTTATTTTGTTATAGATACTGTTATATTGTTTTATTGACATTGTTATCCTATGTATTGATAAGATGCTTATCAATAGTATAGCCATCTTTTGAATCTTGTTTCATTTGTTTAAGCTGGTGAAAATAGGCTTAAATATAAGAAAATTGTTGCCGCATAAATGCCGACACACAAAAAGCCATTACACCCCATGTCACATTCGAACGTTATCTGTCTCTGTTTATAATAGCAGAACAACGAGATTATTATAAAGAGTGGCCAAGATAATAAACGTTATTCAAAACTTGGGTTAGGAAAAACGACGCCCTAATGTGAAGATAATTGACAAGATAAAACATAAAACACAATGGAAATCCAAATTGAAGGATTCAAAAATACCGTTGGAGCTTTTAAAAAAAGCCAGCAAATGTAGATGGACAAGGTAAATGGGAGAAGCATGAATATCAAATTATGTGAGTGAGCGCTGTCTTGAGAATGCTCCGGGTTCAAGTTAAACCAGGGACTGGAATTGTTTTTTATCTTTTGGAAATTTAATTCACATATTTCCCCGCGTTCAACCAAGGGAAAACCCAAACAAAATACGAAATTAGTGTAACTGTTAAATTTCAAAGGTTATCATATGATGAAATCTTTGCACACAGTCGTGTTATTTCCGAGAACCAATGGGACTACACAATTACTATCTGCTGGAATAGAATGTCGGTCAAAAAGACAAGAGCAACGTAGATAAAACTTACCTTCTTGATATTATCTGATTGTTTTGGACAGAACCATATAATTCACATTTATATGTACAATTTTACATATATAGATCAGAAGTTTAAAACAGTAAATACCACATGTTTGTGCACTTGAAATATCCTTGCTATACCAATCCAACACGGTGATGGGGTAAAACACTGAGGTAACCTCATACGGAATAAACTTGCTACATGGTTTATCATTAGGTTTAATTGCTAACTACAAAAAAGTTATCATCAGGAATACTGAAATTAGTAATTTGACCTTACTACGGGTCATTGCCGGAGTTTTTTACATGACTAAATTACGAGAAATCAATCAAATTCACAAAGATATGGCAGACGTACAAGCAACACTAACAACATCGGTACGCTTAGATAACATGCAGTCATCTGTGTAAATTAAACTACATAATTATACACATACACAACTACAAACAATTACAGATATAACAAAAGTAAGAAACAATGTATTGATTGGCCAAAACGAAACTGTAACTATCCGAGTGTAGGCAAAAATAATGTGTATAAAATATCGACAAATAATTTGATGACTTATTGCTATGTTTTTCATAGGTTTAAAACTCTACCTCAACCAAATATATAATTATGATCAATTCAAAAGTTATATACTTGGAGAAAAAAATATGATAGAGCATATAGGAATTTAAATGCAGCTCAGCTGTTTTGGAAGCCCATGAAAAAAACAATTCATTTTTTATCAATCTTCTGATGGTCAATTACGGTTAAATTGAATTATTTAAAATGTCAATTTCTTAAATGTCACTCAAGTAAGGATGTGTCAATTTCAAGACTAGTTTGTGTACTTTGGAAAACTCTTCATATTCTAGTGATACAGATTAATCAATTGGGTTGGAGAAGGAACACAAATGATCTAAGAGTCAGTTTTGGTCTCGGAGTTTGACTTAATACAAGGTTATTTTCACTTAATAATTGACATATAATATAATGAAAAATGCTTTAGCTTTAAGTATTTTCGAAGGTGGTAAGCTAGAATGAAATTGTGAAAGACCTGTGACATATTTGGTAATATCTTGAAAATGTATGAAAACAATAATCATAACATCACCTCTCTTAAATATTTAAAGTCAATGCCAATTTATATACCATAACAAACATCAAGCAAAAGCAAACAAGTGAGGAAATATGTGCTATTTTATAGAAACATAGAAATTAAATAACCTCAAAAGGTAGGATTTATTTTGCAGTTTGTAACTAAAAACGTAGCAACATGACATTACTAAAATAGATAGGATTCAAATGGGGATAGGAGGATTTTCATCCATGTCCCTAAGGATGTGAACTTGACAATGTACCTGATTGGGTGATGAGCAAATTATGTATGACTTTACGTTTATCATTTTGTTAATTTGTATATAGCATGAACAATAGCAGGATTTGACGTGTCTGAAATCAACATATTAACATGAAATCATGTTCAACAGTCACATGTCTCTCAAATTAAAATTTAAACATAACATTTTGTTACAACAATAGCAATAAGGCATTAATTACTTTTGTTAATATTTGCTGCTCCCAAGCGGTCTTAAATGGTTGCGATATTGATGATAATGAAAGATCATCCCGATGAATTTCAACGGAAGTATCAATATCGCAATATTCTGAAATCAAATGCGTTAGGGTGTCTACGAATAAAGTTTTCTTAAAACAGACAACACTGTTCTCAATAGATAAATAGTATGGCGTCCATCACTTCATCATTTTAGCTGAATATTTATAGCGTCAGCCTCGCAACTATTTCAGTTCAATAATCTAATAATGCTGCAAAATGTCTGTTTAGTATTTCATGACTCTAGGATAAGCGGGTATTAAACATTCAAATCAGTTAATAATTTTCAACTGAAATGATGTCGCTGTTTATCCAGCTAAGCTATTTTGATAACGTAACGGCTTTACCATTCTACTTGGTTTGATTTGCATGAACGCGATGTAATCCGATGCCTACGGGTTTGTAAAATTATTGAATTTAAAATAATGATAAACTATTTGCTAGTTTATAAAAACCAATTATCAAACAAAACGTGACGGTTTTTTGGTAAGTATGATTCAGTTTGCAGTTTTTAGCTAAATAGTAGCAAACGATATTGGTTTTAAATCATTCATGTAATACTCCAAAGAGAGTTATTTTCAATCGAACTGAAGTATATGAAGAAAAGTTTAGAAATATATATGGACACATGAACCTTTTATTTCAATACACAGGCGTATATATACAGGGACAATTTTTGGTTTCGTTAAATGAATGCCGCAAAACAGCTGGAAATTTGAAAAAGTGGCTACAACCTTGGTAATGTAACTGATTGTGTGAAGTCCCGAAACAAACGTTTGACGAGTATGGAATAATTATGATATTAACATTAAATCACGTCTAAAACGTCAAATGTCTCTCATAATAAAATGAAAAAAGATGTGTGTGATCTTTTTGAAAACAATAAGGTATAACTTACTTCTTAATTGTCGCATTTTCTTCTTGCGAGCAGTATTCCAAGGCGTTGACATTTTGGTAAAGGAAAGATCATCTCATTTGACTTTAAGAATAGACAATTTTTAACTTAAATGCACTAAGAGTTGGGTTCCACCACCTGATGACTAAAGCCCAATATTGATATAGTCAGCCTCTCCCGTACTTCAGTTCAGTAATTTAATAATGAGGCAAAGTTGACTTTTTTCATTTGTGCTTATCATGTCATGACCCTAAGATCATGCGTGTATTAGACGTTCCAATCATTAAATCATTTAAGAATAAGTGAAATCGCTGTTTATCCAGCTAAGCTCTTTTGAAGATGTTACGGATTTACCATTCTAATTGGCTTGATTGGCACGACGCGAATTGATCCGAGGGCAACAAGTTTAACCAACTCTTGTTAACTCATCAAAAACGAATGCATTAACGAAGACAGTTTCCTATTTGCTTGACAGATTTATGAAGTATGAAGTATCACCCAAAGCAGTGACGTTTGATCTTCTCATTTTCTTATTGAATTAATATGTATCTAGAGAAGGGTCCATTTTGATTTGTTGTTCACTTTCTATCCTAGCTTTCGTTCTATTGAGATGGCACTGTTAAGCTTTTTTTCTTATTCACTAATGACACAATTTATTTTGAATCGGAGTTTGTTTCCTTTTCACCTGTCTATCTGTTTGTTTGTCTATTTTCACGATCACCTAAGACATACCGTCTGGACTTATTTCATTTTTCAGAAGATGGCATAAAACAATATTTTGATGTTAACTATTATAATCTAATAAAACGTCAGGCGAATTTATTGACATGTTATCCTTGTTAGGTTAATTTGCTTCATGTTCTTTGTAATTTTACGAACACGCTGTGGTGACATCTTCAAAGGCAAAAATCTGAAATCTTGCACGGGAACTTTAAAAAACTATTTTAAGTTTTTTATTTGTGACCAACTTAAGCATTTTTGATAATTTGTATATATTTTCTCCAGGCAGTGGACGCATAGTTTGAAGTGAAATCCTGAAATTGTGCACAAAGGTTTATCTAGTGACCATCTGTAATTATTTGTTTAACTTTCTTGATATGTTTGACATAACCTTTATTGTTTTATGTCTTTTTTAATTCGAATAACACTCATATCTAGTCATATGTGTAGTACTATCTACGAGTACTCATTGTTACAGTATTGTCAATAATATATTTATTGAATACATAATATGAGCATGTTAAACAGTTAATTTATTTTTTGCAAAACCTTTCACACACGTGTTTGCTTTCTATTTTATTTGAATGGTCTAAGAGGGAGCGGGGACTACCATACAAACTTATACATCGGTAATTTGATGTGAAGGAATTTAAATTATCATCGTGTAATAGTTTTCAAAGCTTTGACACCTACGTGACAATGTTGTTAATCATTACGAAGCTCCTGGTTATTAAACATGATTTGTATTCAATATCACTTACTGTGTCAATGTATACAGTTTTGTTCATATTTGTTGTTAAAAACTTCAAACAACAATGTAACGTTTTCAATCTTATTAACTTACAAATATTTCTCTGGCTGGATATTTCTGCTTTATTTGTTTTCAATGACATTAGAAACAAATGACACAATAGATTTAGTCCTCTCACAATTCTAGTATATCCAATAATGAAGATATGTTTTAAATTAGTAGAAACATTCAAATATTCCACAATATATAGTACATTTAAACCATACAGTCTGCTGTACCCCTTTTCTTCATATTAACATTCATATACTTAAAACTAGTGACATCACTGACCATATTTCGACATAAATGAATATTCCCCTTTCATCTCTTAGGTGTTATTTGCACGTACAGTAGGGCACGCGCTGACGCTTTCTGTAATATACTCACATCATAGCTACTGTCAAAACAAACGCAAACAAATGTCGAAAGCATGAATAGTGTGAATAATTATAATATACTTAAGAATACAGTGATGCCAATAAATAGATGTTTTTATGATATGAGGAAAGATGTGTATGCTGATTTTTTGCAGCATATAAATGATGTTTTAGGGCAAACAACGACGCATTCATCTCTTACAAAATTACGCGTAGTGCCAAGTATACAGCATAGTGTGGCTTATGCATGCTTTAAACTGTTTTCTTTAAAGTCAACGACCAAGTGTTTACTTTTCAAACATCATAAATTGTGTAACGATGATTTTCCTTACTAACTCACAAAGAATTATAAATTAATAATAATCTGGCAAAAACGTTCTAGGTAAATAACGTACTTATGATGTGTTGTAAAGCATTATTTTTTTAGAAAGGAACATTGATAAAATACAATAAGCTAAAAGTGCTCATACCATCCTGACACTTGGTGAACAAGCCTTAGCAAAAGTCATGAAATGCGACTGTTTTGGAATATTTTCTTTGCTATTTATATTTTTATAGAAAATATATCCAATTGAGTCACACATACATTATACTCATTATACGTTACTCATTATATTATGAATTGTTTTGTATTATGTGTTCATACTTAACTGTAGCAATCCCAATAGGAAAAAAGACATGTTACAAAGGTTCATTGAGTTTGGATATGGGTAAACCCGAAGTACATACAACAGTGTACCGTAAGATCTAGGATACTTCTAGATTTACATTTCTTATCACACAATGTAATGATTTAATCATAATTGTAGTCATAAAACAATGTACACTTGGTTCTTTCAAGTGGAAAAATAATGGCAAATAGTTTCTCACACAAACATATGTACTTCTTGTATCCCAACTGAGTGGTGTGTATCTGCCTGTTTTTTTGTATAATCAATTGAAGCTATTCATTCATTGTAGCATAGTGCTGATCAAAATAGGAATAATTAATGATTAAGTGTGTTAAAACACTGATCTTTCTCATCAGCCAACGTGAAATATGAACGTGTAATATGATTTGCTATGGTTTTTGGTTTACAAATGTCACGTTTACATTCTTCGAAATGAAAGCTGTGTTTGCGTTAAAATGTATATGAAGGTGGAAGCTCATGTGTACTGATCAACAACGAACCATAATTGACATTATCAATTATATATAAGTTCTTGTGAATACAGCATGGTATCTATTCCTTTGATAAACAAAGCCAAGAAAAAAAGACTTAATCAGATGATACGTCGTGTTAACAGCATAAATACATCAATCTTACTGTCATCCATTAATTGAAAACGCGGAATACAAACAATACCATAACAAGTTGTTTATTCACATTCGTCTGTCAGAGTTTTCAACGGTATTTGCAAGGATAACACAAACATGTAAATATGTGTGGGTGTATTTGTTTGAAAAAAAACGATATGGCAGTGTAAGTATGAACATATGCGCTTCTTAGAAGTCTATTCAAGCATATGTACACTCGTTGATGACAAAATCAGAGTGATCCACTAGAGCACTATCAAAAAAGGTTTGATAACGTTTATTCTGAAATATTATACTTTATCGTTTGCAATACCATATGCAGATGTGTAAAACAAGTGTTATCTTCGAAACATTATAATTCTTGTTGACTGTTTGGTGATCTTTGTGATCAATTATATTTTACTTGTAGCTTTTGCAATGTGTAATGGCTTCAACAAAAAGATACAAGAGTGTGCACGACTTTTTATTGAACTTAGTTAAAATAACATCTCGTTCTATATACAAGTAAAACAACATATTTTGTGTATCTATATGTGTAAAATATGTGTCTGAATAGTATAATTTATTTCCAATGTACGTACAAACATGTCTCACTTTATTTATAATACCTTGCTAAGGAGAAAAGACAATAATCCAAATATGCATCGTTTATAATTCAGAATACGAAAACAAGCATTCTTAAATTCACCACTTGGACAAGCAAGATCACAAACTATGTTCATAAAACATATGACTACTAATGCTTAGTCCTGTTTTTGCTCATCAACTGTTTTTTTTAGGGACTGCAAATATTTTGTTGTAATAAATAAACTTCCGGGAAATTTTTATGGTTGAAAAATGAGTTATACATCTGTCTAATAAATATTTGATGACTAGTTATCATTAACAGTTTATAAAAACTTCAATCATGCCCATCTTCGAGTTTTTTCAAAACCAAATTTTTAAATATATGAATTATCTCTCTGTAAGTTATATTCAATAATCAAAAGTTACTGATAAAATAGAATCGTAGCCAAAAATAATCATATCCCTCAAATTGACGCATTACCTTGCGTGTCAAATAAACTACCATTACAGCTAGAATATAGTATGTAAGCTAACATGAACACTATTACATTTGAAGCCATCACCTTCCGTTTATTAAATATGTCAGATTCATGAAATTGAATAATTCTTCTAATATTTCGTTTACAGTTAATTAACAAATCCACACAATTTATATTTTAGTGGAAAGAAGAAAGAAGACATGATCACGACCATAATTAGGAATTGTATTTTAGATGTGCATTCAACAAAGAATGATAACATGATATATCGTTAAGTTACAAATGAATACAAGTTATAAGAAGCTAACCCCTCTTTGAAATAGCAATGGTGTTATCTAACTTGCAATACACAGATATGAAAGCTGGAATTGTTTATTG
>JAUUEB010485469.1:0-10922 GCA_032362205.1 Clione limacina | reverse complement strand
GGCTTTTCTAGTAACTAACGTCAATCATCTTTCACATGTTTTTGAAGAATCAATTTAAAAACAGAGTTATGGTCCCACTGATTATTTTGCTATATGTCTTTGTTAATTTGTTTGCAAACACGCTGTGGTCCCATCATAAAAGGTAAAAATCTGAAATATTGAACAGATGCGTTATTCGTGAGTCGCTAAAAGCTCGTTACTAATTTTTTTGAAAAAAAAACAACTTTTTGTCAGAGTGATGACTCTTTTATGACTTTCATGTACGTTCTTTACGCAGTGGACGCATCTTTAGGTGTAGGACCCTGAAATATTGCACACATACTCTTCTAGGAACCTTCTAAGAATAACTTTCTTAACTTTTTGAAAAATATATTGACAGATTTATTGCCCTTGAGTTGCTTGCTTCATGTTCTTTGTTACTTTTGTCAAATGTGCGTTGTTGTACTTTCTAGGATAACTCATTTTTTAGTTTTACGATGTTATTTCTTCAATTTCTTTTGTTTGTCCCAATATTTTGACATAAGGCTCGATTATCGATCTTTTGCTTGATAAATATAAGGGACATACGTATTCTCAAAAGAATATGTGACGGGTTCACAATACACTGCTTTGAAGTATTGATTTATGCCAATTACGAATATGGGTATTCTGATTTATTTTCCATGCGCTTTTTATTTGAAATAATTACAGTATTAATGGAGGTAAGTAGCCTTCTTTAGGAAATTCACCAAGAAGATGTATATCATAGCACTAGTTATTTTATCCTGTTTCTTCATATTATCTGATTTTTTGGGCGTTCAAATTACAAGTTGCGTAGTTACGAACTGTAAAAATATAATTCATTGCTATTTTCAAAACTACATGAGACTGCAAAAAGTAAAATATATGAACAATTATTTCTCGTGTCGCAATGATTCCTTTTCTTCCAATGGTATCATAATAATTACATATACTGAAAGGCGACCGAGAAAGAATTCAAAACAAAATAATTTACTCCGTTTATTTTAGAAATAGGAATGTTCTACAGAAAGATGGAAAGAAATCACGAATTGGCGTGTTTTCCGTACAAAAACAATTGTTATTATGCCATTAGGGCACATTTTTCTACAATGATTTTGTAGGTCATTGCGTCTCCTCGCAGGGCCGCGCAAATTTTGAAATAGGATGACAATACTTTCCCAAGTTATTACCCCAAATGACAAGTGGCGATGCGAGAGCTGGAACCCACTTTCTCTCGGGTTAGAGTTGACTACGCTTACATCTAGACCATCGCGGCCCCCAATTCAGATTTATGTCGGTAGAAATAAGAACAAATTACTCGTACATAATTGAATATGCCTCAAACAATTTAAGAAACGGATGGAAGAGTTATAATATTTTATAAAATAAACCCTCTCAATGTGCTGTTTAAAGAAACACCGAGTTATCGACAGTTTCTGAAAGGCATAAACAATAATTCTTGTAAATATTAAATCACTTGGCTGTATGTCTTATAATCAGGAATTATTCAAACCCTATAGCTTGCTATATTACAGGACAAGATGGAGTAATATTGTTCAGATAACTCTACAAGTGTTTATGGGGTCAATTTTAGTCAGACAGTAAAAATGGTCTAAATCAAATTTCGAATAAAATCCTAAAAATCATAGTTTCTATCGGACATTTAAAGAGATACGATAACGTTTTCAGAAAAGCTTCACCATTTAAGAAATGCAATAAATGAAAAGACAGTCCAAGCAATGAGTGAAAAAAGGAAATACTCAGGACTATAAGAAACTAATAGTTATAATGATAGCAGCAGTTAGAACTGCCAAGGCTAGATATTAGAATAAAATCGGTATGAATAAGAAGGAAGTTATGATAATCTAATACTAAGAAATTGTACTCATCGCCAAACGTGACCTGGTCAACAAATCGAAACCGGGTCGCTATTCTTGAATACGTACTCTGTAATGTAAGGGACGTAACCAAAATATATTTATCTGAGTATCTTACATTTGAGCCAAACGAACCAACAGATTTAACAGAACGAGTTTAACAAAAATGAAATAATATTTAATTGGAATTATTAATAAGTCGTTATCAAAGAAACAAACACGTTTTAACTTTTTTTTTTAAAAAGTAACAATTAAGACTTTAAACCACCATTTAATGTAGTAGTCACCTTCATTAATCTGATATCTTTTTTTTTATATATGCTTGATGTAAAAATTCAGGAAGCACAATACGAATGAAATGAAACAATGTGTGTTAGTTTGGGACAAATGCGACTTTAAAAAAAAGTAAAGTTACCGTGTTGAATGTATCTGTCAACTTTGAGTTTATAGAAGCGAAGATGGTACTCAGAAAATTGATCATGCTTGTATACAAAGGATTTAAGGAATATCACTACTGGTACATAAACTAGCGGGCACAAGAAAGCGAGCACCTTGCATTTTATGTGTTATTTTCATTCCGTTCTTTAGAAATGCAATTTTTTCAATAAATAAACGAGGAACAACCATTTTACAATGAATATAAAAAAAACATTAATATGCCTAAAACTCACCTTTAATCAGATGTTGAAAACACCAAATAAAAAATGATAGTCCCAGAATTAGTACGGGGTGTAACTCCGACCAGCATCGATAACTGCAGTGCATCTTGACCTCATCGATCTTACGAGTTGCTGAGTAGAATTCTTTGGAATTTAATTTTCAGGCTGTGGCTGAAGCACACAAATACCCTTATCCATCTTGCCCAGAGGTACACCATCTGACTCCCATTGTTGCTCTCTAAGTAAACCGGGACTTATCAGAATAAATTACTCCGCCCAACTGTTGGTTTATCCATTCACGATGAATTTGACCTCAATGAAGCCGAGCTTGACAATGTCTTCTTAGAAGTTTGATGCGTCAAGAAGGGTGTCGAGCAACAATGCCATAGACCCTCAGGCAGCTGCTTATCATTTTCTGTCAATTCTACTCTCTGGCAGACTAAGCTGTCGTTTGGAAGCGGTTCCGCAAGTGTGTTTATCAAATTGCGGTTTTCTCACAAGGAGTCGTAACACGAGGACGACCACTCTGCGGGGTATGACTTATGAAAGAAGTGGCTCGAAATATCATTTTAAGCTTATGGATGGTGTCTCTCTTGACATTAAAAGTCCTGGTAACAACAGAAACCGTCGTCTTGGTCCTCACCCTGTCGGCTTCATAATGCTGCGCGGTACTTAATTGAGGCATCGTGTAAGCATAATTCAAAAGAATAAACTGAAAACTTTTAACGGCCTTTTTATAAATAAAACAATCAAATATTCGGTAGTCAGATACTGAAATAAACAAAAAAACGTGTTTTTAATTAAATTGTTGTGAACACTTTTCATAGCGCTCAAACTAAACAATAAAATGTTGACCGAATTTGTTATATGACCTAAACCACGTATGTAAATTATCATGTCATTTTGCACGAAACTATTCATGTAGCACGATTTTGAAAACTGCCCACTTTCTTTTGCCCGTCAGTATACTACCACGTCACGGTATACTAACACCGCGCTTATCAACAACATTGAAAATCTCCAGGCGCAGACGAGACCGCTTGTTAATTCATTTTCATAGAAAGTCTCGGTGATGAATCGACTGGGGCTCAAACACTCAATGTTTAGCTACTTGACGTCTAAAGGAGACGGGCGGTATACACGAGTAATCGTCTATAATATTACATAGGTTGTCTTTTTCCGACCTTGTATGTGCATTACAACACAATTTAATACTAAACTGTCTAGCACAGTTGTTATGCACTTATAGGATGCAGTAATCTAAACATAGAAACTGATTTCCGATTAAAGTAATTAAAAGCGAAGTTAAACGTCTACAAACAGGTGATTTAATGTGTCACAAGTTGAATAAATGACATAAGAGTTCACGCAAATTAGACTCACCAGCACTCATCTGCGACATGACATAATATCTTTATGAAAACTAATACCTGAGTTGGCCTAATTGAAAGCGGAAACAAAGTCTATCACATCTATTTGATGTTCCTTTTCGACACATTTAAATCCTATGGATATTTTTGTTATCTTTTATCGCTGCTTGAGTTCAAACTTCACAAAAGTTCATGCACTCACCCACACTCAAATTAATATATAAGTGTGTACTTAAACACGTCGAAATGTTTCGTAACACAACTATGCCAGGCTGATTACAACTTCTTCAAAGGAGGGAAATAGAGACATTGATATTTAAGAACTGTGATGTTTTGTCTAAAATGTAACATCTACGTTCCCAAAGTTTGAGATTCTACCAAAAAACGTTTACATTCATCTTTAAATTATTTTTTGTCACCAAACCTATCTACACATAATAAAGAGATACGTGTGTTTCTTAATGTAAAAAATAAGATTGTTACGTCTCGAGCAACGATAAATCAATCATACGTTGGAAACCAAGAACAGCCGCCCACCTTCCTCTCTCACTTTGATTTTTACTGTTAAGAGAACGGCAAAACTCCGAAGCAGCTAAGGTCTTCTCAACCTGAATTTGCGTTCGGCTTCCAAAATTATCAGATATATTTGCTTTTTTATTGCGTTGAAGATATCACGTTGTTTCAACAGTACCCTCTATGGGTCGTTAAACCATGCTGTTAATAATCAAGATATTTTGATTCTGCAATATAAGAGATATGCATTTTTAAATAAGCCTAATATGGCATTATTTTAACATTAATTAAGAATTGGCAAGAGGGATGGGACTATAGACTTAAACAGGTCATTGAGTACGAAAACGTTTTGAAAAAGGCATTTTTCGGAAGATAGCCAGCACAAGGGTGATTCGGGCATTACTATATGAACACACTAAAGAAGTTTGCTGGAGCCCCTGTTTTATTATGTGTATAAGACTGATGCTTAAAGAAGAAGGGAAGAGGAGGAATTGCACAGCAAAAAGAGAAGTGTGTATAAGAAATGAAACAAAAAAGAAATACATATTTTACACAATTTTCTTCGTTATATTTTGCTGACATGACAATTTATAACTTTAATAGATGAGGATTTCTCTTACCAAAAGACACAAAACACTAACACAAGATAATAACAAATGATAATGCAGTTCTCAGGTAATTTGAAAAACAACCCAACAAACCGGTTAGCATTCTTAAATAATACCCAAGGTTCCCCCCCCCCCCATTTCCAATTCCTGGCTACGCGCCTGATGGTGGTGATAAGTTTGGTAACAGCTGTTTAATAATTCATATAAGTTTAACAAACATTGATATTTTTAACGTACTTCAGTATTGTATTGAAGACCCTTGTGCACCAGTTAAATTGGCTATAGAGCGCAGATTGTTAACTCGTATTAACTGCCGGATATACATGAAAATATACGCGATACATGACTCAGTTATAGGGTGACTCTGATCGGCGTTTACAATGTTGGAAAGCTACCCTGCACAAGGCACGAGAGAATGATGACATTCTTCACAAAGACGTTTGGTCTGACGAAGCAAGCTTTAATTATATGGTGCCATCAATCAATTGTGATTACTATGAATTTGAAAAAAACAACTCCCGTAACGATTGAAAAGCAATTATCTTAACCTGAAGTGAAGTTAATGCAGATAAATCATGGAAGTGTGTCATTGGACCTGTATTTCTAAACAAACTTGTCTTTGTGAACAGGATCATTTGTACAATCCATGTAATCCATAAACTAAAAATAGGGCAAAAAAGGGACATTTCGTGGATAAGCACTGACTGAAATCGTATTAACCGCAAACATATAACCAAAACTAATACATGATGTTTAACTCTCAAAGAGTATGACTTCATCCGGAATTAGTTAAGTTAACATCGGCAAATTAAATACACTAAAATTAGACGCTTGACGGACTGACATACCTTTAACAAAAATGAATAAATGAGAAAAATCGTATCCTGAAGTAGAACATATTAGTTATGTCAAGTGGGTGATTTAGATACCTTTGATTCATGAGCGAGTATGATCGTTTTATATGAATGCTAATCACAGAACGCTTAAAAAACCCACAGGGGCTAAATCATGAAGCTTTATTGCCACTTTAACAGATGCTTAAATTGAAAATTGTGATTTAATTGTCACACACATTTCATCATTTTTCTTGTTGAGTCCTTGTTACATTTACTTGAGTAACTTGATTGTAAGTTTCGAACATTTCTTTCAAAAGTCAAATGGTAACTTTAACTGGTACTGGCTTAATTAGCTTAACTTTTGATGTATATATTGGACGTTAACACTGGAAACCAATGTGTTGACAAGGGAACTCATATTTTAACACTTATAAAGTATCTTATATCTTCTCTAATAAAAAAGCTGATTGGTTTATGTTATTTTTCTAAATTAAACAATAGTTTTCTTTTCAAAAGCCAATTTTAAACCGATACTGTTAATAATAATAATATGTTTCTGTTGATATTAAGTCCTGTTATTTGTCATTCAAACAAACTTAACGTTATTTACAGCATACACATCATATTACTGATAATGTTATGATAAATGCAATTACTATACTATAACAAAACTTAAGATACATTTACCTTCCTTTCACAAAAAAACAGAATGGATTTATCTTTAAGCGTTTGTCCGTAGTTCAACGATAAAGTAATATGGGACACCCTGTATTAATTCTTTTTTTAAATACAAAATTAAGTTGATACTATTAAAAAACTTAACTTGAAGTCGATAACCCCTTTTCTATGTATACTTCTGTTTTTTTTCTATTTATAAAATGCAAAGTTAATAAATTATTATATCTTCCCTATACAACTGATGATATAAACTACACACAATGTTCTGTGCCAATATTCACCTTTGCCTTCATTGTGTCCATCTTAAGTAGACATATTCTTTTACCGTCGTGTATGTTGATAACATAGCACAAATATACACATTTTGGTACCATTATATGTCCATCTCCATCCTTTACATTTGCAGAATACGTAATGCCAATGTCTGTAATTTATGCACGTGCTTCACGACAGGGAATAGGCGATCAAAAGCGGCGATTATTTCAATTTAGCAATAATGCTGGTGACCTTTGATGATCCTTTAATGATCACAGAGGGTTATATTTTCAGAGAGAATGCTAATGGAATGGACTCTATCAAGCTTAATTACCTTTTTTGGGTGATCTGGAGTTTTCGTATGAAGTGATGAATGAAATTATAATTCTAAAAGCGTATTTTCAAAATGCAAATAATTTAACAAATAGCTCTCTATAATTACCTTCCGAGTTTCAAACGCACTTACGAAAGTCAACGGATGCTTCCACTGCTGCACACATATACGAAAATGTTCATTTAAGAGGCTGATAAGATAGTGCCATGTAAGTTCTATGGCGGGTGGTTAAATACTTTTTTGAGACTATTCTAATTGGCTTTTTTCTCGTCCTTTCTTAATAAAACCAAAGACATTTTTTCATTCTAAAGAGTGGTTACAAACCTTTAATGGATACCACGATAGTTTGTGATTGTATTCTTTATTTTGATAAACGTGTTACATACTACATAATTATAATTTATTATGCTTCTCGCGCATAGTCGGGTACTCCACTGGAGATAAAACACAGCTCTATCTAGAAATGTGATACATATTTTCAGAGACCGAATAGGATTGATTTCAGCAATTAAAATTATCATTTGAATGTCAATAAGAAGAGATAGCTTTCACGTTCTTAACTTTGCTTAATGATAATTTCATTTTACTTTGAAATGATGTTGGCTATGTCTTCATACCTCTTTGAAGATGCACTTTCAAGCATGCAATTTAAGCTCCATCGATCGTAAATAATTCGTATATTGTCTCTATCCTTTTGTGTTGTTTACAGGGCGATAACATTTATATTGCCTGTTTGAAAGCTAAATTAAACATGTGTGAAATGATGTTAAGAGAATCAACTTAAATTTCAAAGAAAAAGATACATTTTCTTTGTAAGACTACATCATAAGAGTAAACGTCTGTGTTTTAGGCGATGTTTGTGGCTTTGTTTATACCAGGTTAAAAGCCACACTTTTTTGTCACAACAATTTTGATTTTTTTGTAGATAAACCGGAGCGTGAAATAAGATTTTGCTAAAACCTGGCACATTCTTGGATATTTATTGATGTTGTAGGCTAGAGAGTTATTTTCTCTAAAGTGTTGTTTTGATTTTGTTTTTTTAAAGATCACCCCAAGTTTTGTTTTTGAACTTCTTTTGGTAAAATGTAAAGGGAGGGGCACGCTAATTTTTAGGACGCAAAGCGTCATATTTTTGAAGGGTAGGGGGCCCTTTTTTATATAAAAATACATCAATCAAAACCTGAAAAAATTGGCCCTTGGTGTCTTTTGACGAATAAATTCAAGAACCTAGATTCTCCGAGGAAAATTAACTCGCAGTTAAGAAGTAGTATTTTGATTAAAAGACTATAACCGGATTTCATATTCTTTATAAACGTAAATAGTCTTCTCGTATTCATAATAACACCAGCCTCAAAGTCAGCTAATCTTTTGAAAATATCTCGACATTTTATATATGGCCTTTAACATCTTGACAGACGGTCGTGTTTGTAGAAGTCTGTATGAATGATTGTATCAATGGGACTAGACTTGAATCGAAATCGATTAGTGAATGCTGAAATAGCTGAATCTTTCCACACAACAGTCTGAATCTCTTATTATAATGGAGCTAGAAAAGTTAAACACGGGGGTCTATACAAATTTGTCCTTGAAAGTTTTAGATCGACACGTGATACTTTTCTCATAAATTCATTTGTTGCGGATCGTGTAGCGATATATATTTTTTTACAATTTAAAGCATTTTTGCGTTATTGAAGATTCAAAGATTAAGCTCTCGTCGTTGCGTGTTCCCGGCCGTGAGTCGGTAGAGCACGAGACTCTTAACCTCGGGAGAATTTTTTTAAAAATTTTTTTCATCATTATTTTCTTGTTTGTTTTAAATCTGTTTTACACGTTCAGAGAACGGAGCGTCTACTAGTAAATATAAAAGGTAAAAGACGTAATCCACATTTCATTCTTTGTACATATTTGTCTGATCTTGATTGTTACATTAATGAAGAAACTACTGAAGTCTTGCATTCTGTATTAACTGAGTGAGGAATGTGGGAAACTCTTTCGCTAATATTTCAAGTTGGTTTTACAATGCTAAACAGTCTTTCTGCAGATAAAAATAGCCAATTACCTATTTCTTAAAACCTTAAAATTATATCAATTTTGACAATCTCTCAAAAGTGTTCAATAGTTTTGTCTGGGAAAGATACAACTAATCTTGACTGAGTAAACGACATCCGTACAATCACATTACACTCAAACCTCGAAGAGACAAATTTTAAATATATTTGTATCAATATAACTTGATGTGTTACCGTGGTAGTGAAGTAATTATGAATTTAAACAAGCGTGTGCGGTAACACTTGATCTATTGCAGCAAGGAAGTTGACTGGAAAATGACGAAATCAAAACTGGTGAAGACTACTGGTCAAGGCGTCACATCACCTGTTTCTCATACAACTCAACAGCTCATATTGAGTTCAAATAGTGCATTTCCATGAGTTCATTCGTGCAAAGTTTAGTTGCATTTAACAAACCTTATATTCTTGAAGTGACGCTTAAAAAGCTTGTTTTTACCTTCTTTATCGATAGTTGAGAGCAACTTGGCGTATTCTCAAGTTTTTTTCTTCTGTTTATAGCTCACAAATTATGTTAAATCTGAATATTAATTTCAGAAATATTTCAGTCTTGAGCTACGGCAAGTGTGATCGTCTAAAATGTGTTTAATCATGAGAGCGAAAAGAACGAAGGGACCAAGAACCGATGCTTAATGTCTACGTGAATAGATTTTGAATAGGACAATTTTGATTTGACTTTCACATGCACGTTTTTTTATATTTCTTGTTTTATGGTCCTTGTTATATCTATATGACTGTCTTGTTTGTATAGTTTCATACATACACTCTAAATAGTGAATGTTGATTAAATTGGTACTTGTTCAATTAGTTTATATTTTGATTTATACATAATTACGGTGGATTCACCCACCTGGACAAACAAATTGTTTGGAGGATCATTCCACTCGTCATTGTCCTAAGTGAATGATATATTTCCTCTCACTCGACCGCTTGACGCCAATATTTTGAAGGCGGTGTTGTTTGCTGTGTATCCCCAGGTGAAAGTTGTTGTTAGGCTCCTGTCGAAATTGCTAATTGTTTATGCATCCCCCCTTCTTCTTTCGATGTGGTATCATGTGGCCGGCAGGGCAGACAACCGGTGCTTGGCTCTGTGCCTACATTGAGGGCCAGGTCTGAGCGTTTGTTGAGGTACTGTGCATTAGAGAATATTTCCGGCAATGTACATTTTCTCTGTTTGACAGAGCTCACAATACCTGCCACCTTTCATTTACACTGGGGAGGATTGCAGAATGGTCCATTTGATCTTTGGGTCTGGGGCTAGTCCCCTTTCCCACACATAGTTAGAAATAGTGGTGGCGTTCATGTCTTTATTTGATCTAAAGAAGTGGGTGGGGCATTATAGTGCTTTTTGAAGTTCTCAGTGCTGTCTACGTACATTGTTGGTGTGTCCTCACCCTCTTTCAGCTCTGTTGCATGGCATATCACCGACTTGTATAGGACTGTCCTTCTAGTAGGCAAAGGCTTTTCTTGCTTTTGAGGATTTGCATCCGGGTTGAGTTGATTTAGGCTTGCTATTTAGGACTTTTTGGTTGAGTTACTGGATGATTTATCGAATGTTTTTCGTGCAGCTATCAGACCTGACCCTTAAGTGTAGTCATAGAGCCAAGCATCGATTGTCTGCCCTGCCACTCACATGATACCACTTCTAAGAATATAAAGGGTGGGGGGGGGTGCATAAACAATATCGCCAGGAGTCCAACAAAAACTTTCATCTGGGGGTTATACA
>JAUUEB010485458.1:0-10922 GCA_032362205.1 Clione limacina | reverse complement strand
AAGGTTATCATTCTTCAAAACAAGAATATTTCGGAACCGGGATCCCGAGCCATAATCCCGGGAATGAGCGTTCCCGGAACCGTCATAATCCCGGGAATCCCGAATTCAACCCTAGTGGTTATAACCCACCTCCATTTCCACCACTCAACTCTTTGGAGAACATCAATCTGTACCTGCTGTTAGTTTCATTTTTAAGGATCTTACTTGTGTCTTGAGCCGTCTGGGAGATTCAATAGCCGCTATTTAAGTTCTTCCCTTGTTAAGTAGCTTCCCCTTGATCATAGAGTCTTGTTCCGACACGATTGCACGCTAAGGCGCGACCAACACCTCAGGAGAAATATCACAAAAGTTTTTGTTATTAATAAATACTTCCACTTTGTAACAATCTCAACTTCCAACTTTATCCGTTATTTAAAAGATTTGTTTTATGTCTTTAGTGTCAACTAACTGTTCTTGTGAAAACATATTGCAGGTTTGAGTCAAATTTGGACGTCCGCCCCATCTCTACTGTGTTGGCTATCTGCTGAAGATTTATAACATTTTCTTACCCTTTTGGAGAAGACTTTCTCTCCCATGTCTTTTGTATTGTAATGGTTTGTTCTGTTAATTTCTTATGTTTTTTATAACATGTGTTATATTTGTTTGAGATAAGGATATAAAATGATGAACTGGCAGCTGATTTACCAACGATGGAAAAATTAAAGCACATAATCTTCAGCAAGTTCTTATTCATGAAGTTTGAAATGCCACCTTAATTTTTACACAGCTGTTCTGTCCTTGTTTAAGGATTACATCTCTTTTTTCAGGCCACAAACTGCATAAATTGTACGCAGACTGTGATTGCCCTTACTTAGAGCCTTAGCAATTAGTTGAAGGTTCATTTAACATATTGAACAGGGCGATCAAAAACTTCACCAACTTTTTGGGCATTGGCATCAATCTAGGTGTTTGATCAAATTCAATTTGTGCACCTGTTGACCCATCCTTTGCAAGAACATCCTGGCTTCTCACTATGTACCAGAAAGCTAGAAAGGCAAATCATAGTTGGCTTACTAACGTCCAAAGTCCCATTGATGACTGCATTTTGGGTTAGGAAAGTCCCACTTGGCATATTGCTGTTAGCTTTAACCATTCTAAGACCATTTAGACTAGGACACACGCTGTGTCTCCACTATTTGACCCTTTTTGCATAAATTAAAAATGGCCGCCATCAAATAAAAGTCTAATTCATAAGTGCCTTATCTTTTGATAGAAACTTTGTATATAAAACATATTTTGCAAATAAAACCAAACAAAATAGAATCAAATGAATAGTTTGATTTCCAATCCAAGATGGCCGCAATGTTTACCATGAAATTGTGACTAACTTCGCACCATCTTTAATATTGCTTTAGATGGACCAATTTTTTTCTGAAGTGATTAGTATTACATTATGATTTTGAGACTATGACTTATGTGATCCATGTATATCTAGGCCTCATTTACATGAATTAAAAATGGCTGCCGTTCAAATTAGTGTTATAGACATAAGCATCCATATCTTAGGTTCTGCATGTGTTAGAACAATGAAATATGGAAGTGCTTCCTTGCACAATAGAGTCAAAAGCTAAACATGGCTTTATCTCTGTTGTATATGTACCAATGTTTACAAATTTGGTCTTGAAATAAACCTAATGGTAGGTTTTATCAATTAAAATAATATAATAATTGAATAAAACAAAGATATATTGACAAAAATATGTTACTTTTGAGTTTTGATGACGTCACATATTCATTTCTATAAAAATCATCGTTTTTCCTCCTTGAAATATGTTTAAGGTGTCCCAAATCAACAAATAAAATATAAAAAGAAAGATATTAGCAAGACACTCTCGAGCTGGCTATCTACTGAAGATTGATATCTTTTGCTAACTCTAACCTTTCTAGGAAAGACCGTTCTCTCCAAAGTCTTTTGTATATAGTAAAGCAGAGTTTGCGCCATTATACATTTTCTCTGGGATTAGCTATCCTATTATACATTTTAGTACAACAACCTTTTTTAAAGAGAAGCTGCAGGAACTCTCTGCTGTTTTTTTTTCTATTTCTTAAAGAAATATCACAATTGTTCAAGCTCCTGGTATTGATACTGGACTTCAAAGATGACACAGAAGTAATGGATCGACGCTTTTTAATTGGCATGATTCTATCAGTTTGAATAAGAATTTAAAAGTGTCAGATGCTTAAGATGCGCAACCAACTCCACGCCAGAATTATAATTATCACTTTATGAAGTTATTAAATAATCTGTGCTTGAATGTTTTACATATTTATTCAGGAATATATTTTTTATAAAATAAAAAATGTATTGTTGGTCTAAATAGTGTTAATTCTTGATGGACATACAAACATGTCCACTATTGGTATTCATTAGTATTA
The DNA here is from genome assembly GCA_032362205.1 of Clione limacina. Classification (NCBI taxonomy): domain Eukaryota; kingdom Metazoa; phylum Mollusca; class Gastropoda; order Pteropoda; family Clionidae; genus Clione; species Clione limacina. Next base: position 8,507 of record JAUUEB010485458.1, on the reverse strand, counting down.
CACACACAGTATGCACAGCACACTTTGATATAACGGCTATGCTAGTTCTTATATCCAGCAACAACATAATAAATAATGAGTTTATTTTGTAAGGATACAGCAGCAGTTGCTCCAATCTCTGATGACCAAATACTGTAGAATGGGTTCCTCAGCTGCACACCCCTGTAGACAAAGTCAATAGAAATCAATAGGTTAATAAATATAATCAAGACTACATCAGTATTTTATAGTACTCAAAAGCACAGAGGTGTCAGTAGACTAGTGGTCTCGGGACCAGAACATTGCGGGTTCAGATCCTAAAGAAGGTCTGACAGTTTTTCATCAGAGAAGGCAATTTACACAAATTTCCCGACTTGACAAAGGTGATAATTGGTTTCCGACTTCAGTTGGAAGACATTATCGCAGAAAGGGAGGGATGGGCTCCCCGTTGCATAATGCCTGCCCTTGACACAACAAGTTAAATCACTACGTCTACGACCTGATACACTAGATTATGGGAGATTTTTCACCTTTGAAACCAAAGTGATAAAGATAAATGAATGTGTTAGGTATTTGTGGTGTATATCCGCTATCATGTCATACACAGTAGGCTTTTGTTCTCAACTGATTTTTCATATTTGACAGCTTTACATGATTTAGTTCTCTTTTAATCTCTTCCCAACTGTAATAGAGACCACTAGGAAGTACTCTGTAATTCAGACTTGAAGAGTAACAGATCTTTAATGAGTGCATTTTATCATCTGTCTTCCGACTCAGTATTAGATCATGCCCACACATAAGGATCAGGGAGTTCTCAGAAGGACTTGGCATGCATTAACCATGAGGTTTATTCCAAATGCGTGGAAAGCACTGTCACCACAATTTTTCAAAGAGATCAATCCAGAGCCCTATAGATCCTCAGTCTACCACCATCAAGTATCAAGTTATTCAAATCATGAATATGTGACGCCTCACATGAATTGCAAAATTTAGACTATCAATTTACAACAATCTTTTTTAAAAGGCAAAAAATATAGCATCTTTTGGTAGTGTCATCTTAGTTTCAAATGTATATTCTACATGAACACTTTTCATGATTGTAGCACTTATCTAAAAGTGAAAGAACTTATTTTTGTGTAAGACTGTAGAATGAATGAAGTGAACTTGGTGAAAACTCAAGCAAAGTAAAAGCAGTAATTCTTTAAAACACAATCTTTTAAGTTTAGATTATATAAAAAACCTCTGTCAATATTTTAACACAAGACTAAAGCATGGCAAAATAATGCAACCACCAACCCCCAGAATACAGATTTATGCATTGATTTTTTAAGTGAACAAAGTCATATCTAAAAATAACACAAACCAAATTTGACATAACGTCTGTATATTAGAAGACCATCTATAATATAAGAGTTAAAGGCTTCAAGGTAGGGTGACAAAGACCTACCTCTCACACATGTCAAAGATAAAACATGCAGCAGATGCCAGGATAACTATTGTCAGCTGTTTCCAATATGCCTTCAACTGGTTTCTTTCCACTTGATCCTAACAGAATGAATACAATGAGAGAGAAAATGAAATGTTTAACTTTGCACTTATTAATAGAAGACAAGTTCTTTCACATTTTATGCTTCATTAACTAGGTATTACCGATTCAATGCTGTTTTATGTTAAGGATTACAAAGGGTAAACAAGGTTTTAAATAGTATTGATAATTAAATGAACTTACTTAAATTGGTTGACATCTTATTCAAAAAATGATATAATTGTGAACACGAGGAGGTTATTCTCTATTGACCTTGACAGTGATTTTTAAATAATTTATGAGAACATCTTGTCACTTACAGAAATAAATTTAATAAAGTATTGCACCTGGGAAACTTGTTTAACTTTGGATGAGCGCTCCATAAATAATGTTATTTTTCAAACTGAGCGGGAGACTACCAAATTATCTTTACAATTGATATCTGAGATTACACTATTGCAAAAACTGTCTAAGTGTAGAGTTCACCTACTAACACATTTCCTGAAATAATGACCACTTGCATATAAATTTTAAAAAAGCTAAATATAAATCTCTTAATAAGAATGCTGCAACTCTTTATGATTATTACATCCCCTCTTAAAACATCTCCCTAAACCAATCTAAAAATCAGTTGTCAGCAAACACAAAGTAACAGAGAACAAAAATTGAAATGATTACAAACCATCATGTGTTCACCCACAAAGATGACCCAGAATGAAAACAACATAGCATAGAAAGCTCCATCTCTTATGTCATTGAGCAGCGTCATATAAGGCATGCTGTAAGCCAGGGTAAACCACTCTACAGGACCTGAGAATACAATAGAGTGGCATATCACATCATTTCAGGTGACCAAAGAAAAATGTACCAGTACCAATACTTCATTGTATTGTATCTAAGCCCTGACAATTTAAAAACAATATTTCTTCAATTAATAATTTAGTCGCTGGAACAAAAGACATAAGTAAATCAGATATCAGAATATTTTTAATATCCATGCGTATGCCTTTTCTATATCAACTGATTGTCAATGTTGAATAATTTTCGGTTTCTTAATGAGCTGAAATTTAGTGAATGGAAAAAATCTAGAAACAAATATAATATTAAGAAATTGGTGAAAGAAAAGGGGATAAACAAGAAAAAAAATAAAGCAACATTGAATTAAGAAACAAAAAGAGACAACAAGTCTAAATAGGGAAGAAAATTAAAGAAAGACGAAAAGAGAAAATAAACAATAATTTATGACAATAATGATAATTAAAGATACAACAATAGGTTTGTCCTTATATAAAACCACTGTAGCAATAACCAGCATCACACCTACACATAGAAGACATCATTTGGCTTTTCTGCCATGAGCAAATAACGTAAATATTTCTCCTTAGGCCAGATAAGAAAAAACATCACTGCCCGCATCATGAATTTCCCGCCGCATAGGTTTTGTTTTTAATATTTTTCTCAGTAGATTTTCACATTTTAAAGGGCTTAATAGGTGTTTTTCAACCTCGTCATTTTCAAATTTCCCTTGGAGGGACTGTCCATAAACAAATTAGGTGTTAATGGGTGCGGGAATTGAACTTATGGAGTGCTTGAGGCGTTTAGCAGTTTTGAAAGATCGAGGCAGAAAAGGGGTATTATGGGACCAAAAAAATGTGCATGCCTCATTATGCCTTGATCATTCTTTAACCTCGAACGAAGTCAACTTTTGTTGATTGAATTTTGTATTAGCGTACTGCTTTTAACACACTCATGTTTTGCATTAACACTTTGGTGCTTCCCTTCGCCCAGAGGGCGTCCACTATCCGTCTTGAGAACTACTCTTATTATTCAGACTGTTAGAGTCCGACAGTTTTTGGTAAGACATTTCTTTTGAATTTTGCCCGGATGATACTCTGAGTAAATACCAGTTAATCTTTAGCGTGTGACTAGCACAGGACCTACGTTTTTATCGTCCTTCTTCAATAGAACTAGGTACATGATCCTGCCTACCAAGGATTGTGGACATGCAAGTACTGATAATGAAATCTGTTTGCACAACCGGTATGCACCACCCACATTCCAGGATAGCTTTAGACATTTTTTTTACCTTTGACGGGATTGAACCAGCAACTTTTGTTTCAGCCACCACCTCAAGGGATCAAATATTACTCTTAAGATCAGGTGACTAGACCACTCAAGGGTGAATTTAAGAGCTATGTTGCGAGGGTTATGGAAAAGTTTTGAAACATGAAAGCTACAGGATGAATTTTAGAGCTATAATAAGGGAGAGGGGAAAAAAGAAAGCTAAATGGTGCATTTTAGAGCAAAATATTATGGTGGGGGCGGGAATAATAATTGAAAATGGAAGCTTGTTTGTGCATTTTAGAGCTATGTTAAGGAGAGTTATTGAACATTTTGAAAAATGGAAGCTAAATGATGCAATTAAAAGCCATATTAAGGGGCTCATGGACATTTTTGAAAAACTGAAACTAAATGGTGCATTTTAGAGCTTTAAAGGAGGGTTGTGGACAATATTAAAAACGGAAGCTAAATTTTGAATTTTAGAGCGATTCTGGGATTAGAAAGATAAGAAAAAACACCACCGAGGGTCCGGTTGGGGATGCATCCCCCATCTCCCAAAGGGTACATCCCTGCTAATTTTACTAGGTATTTTTAGATCACATTAAAAGTGTCATTAAACTTGCTTATACTTGGGACTCTTACTAACATGTGTTGTCGCTACTCATTACATGTACTATACGCTTAGGAAAGTGGTTTTACCATGTGCTAATGTAAATAATTGTGTCTGGGACTCTTTTGTTTGGGTTTATTTTGTCTTCCAGGTTTTTTTTCTTTGTTTCTCCTTTTTTTCTTTCCTTGCCCCGCCTTTTCATCTATGAAGCTCCCCTACCTCAAAACTTGGTCATGGGGCATTTAATGGTACCCCATGCCATCACCCCTTCTTTTGTTGTGCAATAGGGGGCCTCTAACAGCCATGGTCAGTCCTATGGGGGCCCCATTTACAATTTTCTTTAATGAAATGGTAGGGATCCTCCACATCGTTGGTCTTGTGGGGCCCCAAACAGCCTAGTTCAGTCCTGTAGGCATAGAGGGCCCAAAATAGTCTAGGTCCGTCCCTAAGAAACCCAAATATCCCTTTTCTTATCTTTTTTCATCTTTCCTTTTATTTTATTTTTCCATTTTTTTCTCATTTCATCCCTTTTTTTCTTTATTTCTTCTGTTTGGGGGCCCCCACACAAGAGCATCAAAATCCCAAAGTGAGGAACAGTGCCTCAGTGGCCTATGGGGGTCTCATTTACCCATTTCTTTTATGAAATGGTAGTGGTCCTCCAAGACGGGAGCCTCAGGGACCACCAACAACCTAGGTCCTAGTAAGGTAGGGGCCTCCAAAATGTGATAATCAAGGGTTCCAACAATTAAGTTCCGTCCCTTGGAGGCTTGAATAATCTCCTTTATTTTCTCTTTTGTCATCTTTCCTTTACTTTTTTCATTTTTTCTTCATCTTCTTTTTTTCCTCCGTTTGGGGGCCCCCACACAAGAGTGTCAAAATCCAAAAGTGAGGCTAAGTGCCTAGTTGGAAACGATGAAAAAGAAAAGAAATCAATCCCATAATTATATTTCAGAATAAAGGGTTCAGCTTTTTTCTAAAAACACATTGAATTAGTTATGTCAACCAGCTAATTTGTTCAAGGTCTCAGTGTGTGCCAGCACTGGTAATGTTGTAGATCTATTTTAGTCTTGGTGTTAGCAAATTGTACGATTAAGGTACCTATATCTCAAATACTGAAGATAAAAAACGCCTAAATCAAAATGCTGTTTCCTAAGCATTTTGATGTATGTGGTTTCAACTGAATATAAAAAGATTTCTCTGAGTAGGTCAATATTGATGTTTTACCTGCCTCACTTCTTTCTCACAGAAAACCCTTTCTAAAAAGATCAAGAAAATAGATGTTGGCATTTTCATGAGCATGCTTTTTCTGTTGGTCTCACTCTTTTTCATAAATATGTGGGTAAGTTGTCACTTTGTATTTGGTATTATGGTTGATTTGATTTAAACCTTTTTTATGTGAGTTGTCACTTTGTATTTGGTATTATGGTTGATTTGATTTAAACCTTTTTATGTGAGTTCTCACTTTGTATTTGGTATTATGGTTGATTTGATTTAAACCTTTTTATGCAAGTTCTCACTTTGTATTTGGTATTATGGTTGATTTGATTTAAACCTTTTTATGCGAGTTCTCACTTTGTATTTGGTATTATGGTTGATTTGATTTAAACCTTTTTTATGTGAGTTCTCACTTTGTATTTGGTATTATGGTTGATTTGATTTAAACCTTTTTTATGCGAGTTCTTACTTTGTATTTGGTATTATGGTTAATTTGGTTTAAACCTTTTTTATGTGAGTTCTCATCTTGCATTGTATTGAATGTCCTTTAAGTCCCTCACTACCACAACAAAGCTGTTCACATTTCAATGAATTTATTATCATAAATACAAAAGTGATTTTAATCATGACTTGAGTCAGGTAGTCTTTGAGTAGTTTTGTCTTCCTACTTGAGTGGAGTAGTTGGACCAAAACCCATCAACTACTCAGGTGAGGTAGAAGTAGTAAACAAACTACCTGAGTACTACTCAAGTGGATTACTACCCCAGTTAACCCTAACACTGACAAGCTTTTGAACAAGAAGCCATGGTTCAATTTAATTGCTTTAGGCAAGAGAATTTTCTAACAAAAGTTATTGAGAGCCATATTTCTCTTATTTTATTAAGAAATATGGAATAAAAGAATTAAGTATTAATTCTTTGCTAACACATCTCAAGTTCTGTTGAAATTGTTCCTCTTAGAGGAAGACACTCGTACCAATGGTTCACTTTTTTCCTCTCCATAATTTTTGAATACATTTTCTTATATTCAGGTTGGGGATATCAGAGGCCGCTATCTCCAGACTGTTAAAATTCAGAACATTCTCAACATTGGCTATAGAAACATTCCAACAGATAAGGTAATAATTTGATGTTCCTTGCATGATTTATGTCTTATGTTAATTATTTTACAATTTTTAATCATGAAAATGTTTTATGATATTCAATGAAAGGTCATTTTTTATCATAAAAAGGTCAAAGAAGTGTATGAGAAAAATCAGACAATACATTTTCCAATTCCAACAGCTCTTTCATCTTAATGTTCTTATAATCATGCTTTATTGTTTATAAGTCAGTAATTTGAATGCCCACAGGACAGCGGTGCTTTTTTTGATGTGGCCGATAGCGTCCTGACCATTAGTGGTCTTTTGCTGATGGGTCTGCTTTATCAATTATAGAATGGTACACCCTCATAGCAAATTTAAATCTCTTGCTGGCTTCGTAGCCTTAAAGGCATCTATTGCTCAAATTTTGGGTAATGTCCAGTGGCATGGAAGTACTAGAGCAGGCGCAATGTTTTCTGGTGACAGCTGAGAATGGCATTGTAAGTTAACATGTGTTGCATGCCCCAGGGCTAACGCACACTGTGTAAGGTTGGTCCAGGACTCTTTACATGAGTAGCTTATCAGCAATATAAAAATTGGCTGGGAAAACCAGTAAACCAGCTATTTGGAGGGCTAGATGACATGTAAGTAAAATGGAAGTGTAGAATTGACCTTTCAAAGTTTGTTCATGTTTTTTTAGTCATTTACAGTAGGTGATTTCTGGGACCATATCAAAGTGAAATTCTATCAAGGTTTCCATCAAGCAATGCGTGACCCAACAATCACAGATGGCAAGAGGATTTTTTCAGCAATACGTTTACGCCAGATACGGCTCAAGAAAACAGATGGTATGCATTGTGATTAGTGTTATTAAGGACATGTAAGGCTTTACTCAAAATGCTGTTTATTTTTCTTTGTTGTACGATTCTTGAATGATTTAGAATTCTTATTCAACACCTAAATGCAGGATTGAATAGAAAACAAGTGGTATAAAAGTTTCAAAAGTTTTATAACAAATGGATTTGTGAAAGAAGATGAAATAGGCTGATATATTTAACATGTGTGTTTTCATCCTCCTTATATTTTAAAGTTAAAGTCCATGTGTCATGGGTTAGACTCACAGTTAAATGGCAGCTCTTCACTGATCATTGTCCAGTGCAAGATTCTTTTTGATGCCTAGGGTCCTGAGATCATTATTTACAACTGGTGCCCTTGTTTGTAACAGGCGGTCAACTCCAGCTTTGCCTTCCACTTCAAGGTCGCAGTCCTTTCTTTGCCATTTGTCCTTGTCTCTTCTCATCACATGGCCGTGCCATTGCAGGCGTCCACGTCTGTCAACTTCAGTGATAGGCATGATGCCTCCAAATTTTGTCCTTAATACAGTGGATGGGACCTCAGCATTGAGCCGAGAGCCACACATCCATGATGAAAAAAATGATGAAGAGAAAAAGATTGGTTACTTTTATAACCTTATTGTCTTGAAGTTCTGTAAAACCATACCATATCTTTTTTGTATTGTCATTAAACTTTTCTTTCGTTATCTAAATCACCAAACCAACAAGATCTAAAATCAAATTTTTCTAGATTATACAGCATAGTTCTAAAATTAATAAAAATGTACATGTACATTGAGATTTTCATATAATTTGATTTTCCCACATTTTAACAATGCGTATAAACATATTTTTTTTACTCAAAATGAAAGGTGAATTCGGAATGGGGATATCTTTGCAACGTAAATGCATTCCAACAACTCCGGTGGATTTCACTACTTTGATGTGTCTGGATCCAAATTATGAAAAAAAAATCCATCGTCGTTTTTTCGAGAAAAATTGATTCTAAAAATAGAACTTTGACCTACTTTAACGTTTAATACAGTAGAATCACTCTATTACGTCCACCTCTATTACGGCTATTCGCCATTTAAGGCCAAAAATAAAATCCCTGATCTTTTTCCTTCTCAAACTCTGTTAATTTTTCCCCTCTATTACGGCCATTATTAAGGCTATCCGCCAGTTAAGGCCACTTTTTTTTGG
>JAUUEB010485447.1:0-10922 GCA_032362205.1 Clione limacina | reverse complement strand
TCTCTCTATCTCTCTCTCTCTCTCTCTCTATCTTCATCTGTTTATCATGTTCTGATTGACGTAAGCCATGTAAGTATTAACGTTAATTTACCCATACTCCTGCCCTAAGAATACGAAAACGAGGTATATGTTACTTGCATTGATTCTCAACGTTAAGTTAGTTTAGTTCAGCAGTATTAACAGTTGATAACAACTTGTCTTGAACATTGCCTGAGGTAGACGAAATAATTGAATGCAAAGAACCTATATTACAATAATATCATGCAACATATATTACTTTTACTGCTGTGTTGACTATTACTGTATTTTAACAACGAAGAAAATGCAACACGACTCGATCGAAAACTAAAATCAAGCTTCTACGTATATTGAAAAAAGCCGAAAATGCAAAATGACTATTGTATCAACACCTCCGGGTCGAAATTAGAAGATCTCAAAAGCTGTCAATAGTTGACAGCAACAAAAAGATAGATCAGAAAGAAGAGAAACGTTTTAGGGATGAAACCCCAACAACATTATTCTAGTTAATAGCAGTCTATATTCAAACCAACAGTATACGAACAATAAAAGTATGTTGCGGCAAAGACATTGAATTTGTTCACAATTCTATAACATGCTTTGAATAAGTATTAAATTTGTCTTGAAACGAACAATGAAACTATTTTCTTAATATCCTCGTGACGAAACAGCGATTTATTTGCTTTTGGGGTAATATCAACAAAGAGTTGAATCAATGAGTCGTGTAGATCCAAAAGCATGATCCAGTTTTCAATTAAGATTTTTATATTCACACAATGAGAGGGCATTGACCCGGTCAACAGCTATCACCAGCATGATATTGAATCAAGCTTAATGCTTAGTAAAATAAAATAAAAATCGAATAATAATAATATATGCTTCCTAGTCCAAACATCGCATGTAATTTGAAGTTGTTTTAAGCAATTGACAGGATTAAAAAAAATCGAAATGTTCGTACAGTAATTTTTAAATTATAACAAAAGTACACTTGGACATGGGTTTATTAATTGTAACAATAAACCAGTCGGAGAGTGTAGTGTTTTAAAAAGAAGGTTTTGTCGCAAGCAGAATGCAGAATCAATGCTTACCTAGAAATCCTCTGTCAGAACTGAGAGGATCCCTGTCTGCGGCATCACCATCATCATCCCGAAGCCCTCGCCCAATATCCAAGCGATCTTTGAAAAGCAACAGATCCCTTCGCTCCGTTTCTCTCTCGTTTGATACCTTTTGACCTCTTCCTAAATACCCTTCATTGTCCCCTTCGCCATCTTCTGATTCTTCATTTATAACAGAGTGTGGCAGAAGGCGGGATGTAGGGCTGTGAGCATTTCCTTCTTCTGCACCACCAGCATCCTCTACCCTCCCACTCTGTTGTCCTGCAAAACTATTTTCCTCTGCCAGCCTTTGACTTTCAGGGTCTTCCAAATGTTTTTGTTGATTTTCCTGTGGAGACTGCTGCGTGCGATCAGCAGAAGATTTCCGTCCACGAAGGTCCCGCCTGATGGAAGGAAGGCGTAGCTTAAAGCTACGGTGTCGATCTAAATGCAAGAGAACACAGGCAAACACACAAGAATTTATAACATTCCTGGACAGTTTATGAAGTTGGAAAGATCAATCAAGTTGAAGTTAAAGAAACACAAAATCAAGAAAAGCAAAAAATCGGAAGGAAAAAAAAGACAAATAAAACATTTACTTGTGAATTAGTGGAACTTGATGGTTTATGAAAACTAATCTAGTCAACAGACGTAACTAATCATAACAAAGGGGTTAATAAAGGACAGCTGTAGCACAGTATTTTAGTAATTATTAACTTGTATTATATTTCTTTAGAAAACAAGTATTATACATGTATTACCTAAATGCATCCACTATATTTTTAAAGCTTAATATTTGCAATCCTCGTTTTATTGTATACGGTGAGAATGAGAGATTAAGACATTTTTGGGTTTTATTCTACAAGTAAAACGATAGACAAATGACGCCATACTCCTTGTATGATAAACATATTACAACACAGTTCTTGTGTATTACCAATATTATTGTTGTCATAATAATAAAACGTGTTCACTACCAATATGATTGTTTTAAGAGCAGACCTTGTGCATTGCCAATATCATTTTTAAGGACATCCATTGTGCACAACTTATATCATTATTTAAAGAATAGACAGTGTATGTACTATGAATATCACTGTTTCAGTCCAGTATCATTGTTGTAAGAACATACCTTTTCCCCTCTAACCTCATATCTGTTAGTACAATAATACCAAATAACCGCTCTAAGTAGCTTACATTTCACAAAACCGCTGTTCGTATCAATGCCACTATTGTACCGTGTACAATGCTAACATAATTCCTGTAAGTGTCGTATCTTGAACATAACTATCATCAACGTTGTAGTTGTAAGTATCAAAAATGTACACGACAAATTTCAACATTCAATGTATTAAAACGTGTTCATGTTCAACAACACAATTATAAATTGCATACCTTACACGTGACCAACATCTATCTCGTAATTATCAGCTCTAGAACACAAACAACATCAACGTCTTAAGTATAAGACGCATAATGTCAACGACTTTAATACAAATTCTTTGAGCATAACAACTGCAAGAAGTATGAACCAACATCACCGTTGTAAATATTATACATTGTACACGACCAACATCATAACTGTTAGTACTATACGACCGACAAGTACACACATCAAACTGTAAGTAATAGACAACCAGAATCGCCGCAGTAAGACTGTTATTGTACACGGAAAACATTATAACTGTAAGTACTATATGACCAACATCATCGCAATACATTTTACACGGCTAAAATCACCGCTGTAAGCACTGTACCTTGTACACAGGTAGCGTCACCACAATAAGTACTATAACTTGTACACGAGCAACATCAGTTATAACTATTTGGGCCAACATCACAATTGTGAGTGAGTGCTTTACGACTCACATCACTAATGTAAATACTAGATTTAGTACACGGGCAACATCACCGCTGTTAGTACTTAATCTTGAACACGGGCAAAAATGTTCACGCAAAACATGTGCTAAGCAAACCATGTGTTGGGCAAAAACATGAGAGTGTAAAAAACAGTACGCTAACGCACAATTCAGTCAACAATAAAATTTGACTCCGTTCGAGATAAAAAGCGAACGAAAGAAAGAAGAAGATTATGGCTGAGTTTTTTTCATTATTGAACAAAAAAATGAAGCTTTTGAGTTAAATAATGAAAAAAAAGCAATAATCACCAATATCACCCGATATATAGTCTATATTTACAGTCTGTCTTATGCAATTGTTAGTCAATCCGTGTTAAGTAGGCATACATTATCTAAGTGGCAATACACTACCAAGACAAGACAAAAAAGGCAATCGTTTACCATAAAATTGAAAGTGAATATTAAAACCACGAGGTGACAAGAATGACTAAAACAAATTAACGGGGTTACTGAATATTGTTAACCTTCAAATCAGAATAAACTGAACGTTTTGAATCTTAACCGGCTTACAAAGCAAGCAAAAAGTACAAAAGTAATATGTCTTCCATTTATTGAAATACGAACATGAAAGTTGCATAAATATTTTATTTTTATTTAGTTTTTAAAACTATATAGTAGTAGCATAGCACTGAAGAACACATATTTAAAACCATGTCTGTACTTATTATCTTATAATGACATCATCGTTGTTGTTCGCCATAAAGGTAAAAACAAAAACATTCGATATTTCCGTTATAAGCTCAGAGTACAAAATGATACTACTTCACACGTAAAGTTTATTTTTATTGTTTTCCTATAAATTGGGAGCAATTTAAGACATATTTTCTGAAATGTTACATGTTGTAAGGTATGACAACGGGATGTTAAAAATGATTATAAATTTATATAAAGTGTCAGAGCTAAAGAAACATAAAAAGGTCATAAATTATCTCACGAGAGTGTTTCCATTTAATTGGGTCAAGGTGTTTACATACACTTCTCTCATATATCAACTATTGCCTAATATTTACACTCACTCTAAGGAAGACAGCCAATTACAATGCAATATTGAAATTTGTTTTATATTAACTATTCTTCTGATGCCGAAATAACGATGCTGAATAAATGACCTTCTATAATTCTTCTGTTGATATTAATGACCGATATTTCAATATTTCTTTAACAAGTTCTGTATGATTCCAGCTTAACTTTATCTTAAATAAATTTATTAATTTCCGGTTATGTCTAAGACTTGTTTTTATTGTTCAATAAATGCAAAGAGAAATTATAACGTCAAATTGTTACAAGGTCACTAGTGGGTGTGTTGTAAGGGACTAAACTATGTTGGTTATTTGAGGTTTACTGATTGTAATGTTTAGTTAAGTCTGTAGATTTATCTCTAGAAAAAAGGCTTCAAAAACAACAGACGTCTTAAGCTTCAGTATTTTTTTATAATGAACCTGTATTCGAATAGTGAGTCTGAATAGAGCTCGTGAAATTATAAACAAATATGGAAGGCTTGGAAATATACGCCACTAACCTCCCACACAACAAGACAAGTAGTTCACTTTAAAAGCCAGATACAGGGTTATGGATTAGGAAATAATGACGGTGGTTATGTTTATGGTTTTTAGAATGTTTACATTCTGAAAGTACATTTGTATCATCAAAACAAACTTTCCAGCAGTTTTTCAAATTTGCCAACTTTTGACTGAGCTTTGATTCCAAGAATAATTAACAAAACATAGTCCATCCATTTGGGGTTCAAACCCTTAGTTATCCCGACTATTATGCATTTGTTGTTTTGCAAACTTTCTCTTAACAAGAAGAGCAATAGTATAAGTGTTTAAGCTATGAATAAAAGCAGCAAGAATAATATATCCCTGTTATAGAGCGTATTTCAATATCAGGAGTCTGTAATACGGTAAATGAAAAAGCAATGAAAAACTACATATTATATCGAACGTATAACCCGACGTCTATGACTTTCTTTATTGTCCGGAAAGGTTTACGAAGATAAATCATCTCACAAAACTGTAAATATTCGTTAAAACTTCAAATTTTGTAAAACAAAAATGACCATAGAAACAATTGGTCTCTACAATCAAAAACACATTCGCCCACTCTAATTACATCTTGATTCAGTCAAAATAAACTTTGGTTAGCAAAAAAAACTCATCGTCAAGAATTACTATAACATCAAGGCAAATATGCTTGATATGTTTGTCTTGAATTCTAAACAATAAATAGTATGAGCATATATAATAGATGTCCGTGCAGCAGCATCTTATTCAGTGAGTAAATTGAATCTACACATCGATGTACGAACTTTTGATCGATTAAATCCTAACAAATTATATATGTTTGCACATAGATTAGCTATTTATTCAGAATTTACAAATATTCTGCAATGTTCTATATCTTTATCATCTGCCTTATTCGGTCAGTAAATATATAAAGTATATGTTTCCACAACAATACATATATATTTGATATGGTCCCATAAGGATTGTACCTATCATCTCATGAGTTTAAATGTAATTGAGAGTTGAAAACCGTGTTAATTTAATATCTGGGTTAGAACCATTGACAATTTGAGTTTTTAGCATTAGAAACTACACTGGCTTTGTTAATAATGTCTCAAAAGCTATAGCAACAAATAAGTGTTTCAACTTGAAAAAACGCTATTATATCCTTGGGTTTGATAAATCCTCCTGATTTTAAAACGTCCTTGAATTAATCGGTAAACCTTAGAATGCATCAGTGTCTTAGTGCCATGAAGAAAACTACTATAAACATTTGCAGAACAAATTATCTTTAAAAGTGTCTATTCCCCAGCACAATTGTATATCCTTTCACGAAGCACTCCTCTATGCCACTATTTCATTCGGTTAACTTGTTGTTGCTAGGGTAACTGGGTTACGAATACATCTTGTTATTTCATGGTATAACATTATAATAAGATCATACGCTAACATCTCATGCGAAATTAACATTTTCATTCAATTGACTTTTAAAAGGGAGGATGTTATGCTAAATCACACATTGTATAAATTCCGCACCACGATTTCTTTTGACAATTTCTTAAAACTGTCTGCCTTTTCATTTTCAGAAAATTCAACAAGCTGAAAACTTATTTAGAGATCATTTTAAAGATGATGTATCCGGAATCTATTCCTCCATTGATTGTTGGTCGCTTGGAATAGTGCGTTAATAACACATGATTATATTTCTAAAAGGTTTTAAAGTAATTGTACAATGTAATATTATTAAATATCAAACCTGATACACACGTTTGTTGTTTGTATTCTAATGATCAATTTTAAACTATGTAGAAACTTTTAGAGATCTTAGAATTACAATAATTAAGATAGTATTATGTTTTTGAATTTTCGATGACAATTCTTTACACACATCTTACTGTGTATATAATGTCGTTTTCTATATTACCTTGCTTGGTATTGTTAAAACTGATATTGCATTGCGTGATATCGAATCATTGATCTGTTCCTTAATGTATTGGTAATTGCACTATGAAAGTGAACAGTTCTTGGAAGATGCATGGGTGTGTGCCATAGTTGAACTATTGTCTTCACGCAAAAACTCAACTGACGAACCGGAACACCATTCCAGAGATTCTATTATTGACCACTGGGATAGCTTCTTGGGATGACACAGTTTAGTTTCTCTATGGATGATTTTACTTTTTGGGTCATACTTAAGATCATATGTATTACATATTATAACGTGTTGAGTGTTTGACTGTCTTGTAAGGTTTTTTTCCTACGCTTGAACTTTTTTCATTTGCTCTTGATATTTTTTATCTTGATTGTGAAAAATGCCTTCTCTTTTATAATTCGAGTTCATCAATAAGTTTTTATTATAGCGGAGAGACTTTATTTTTTCTCTCCGCTTATAGGAAATGTTTTATTATTTTACATGGTGCCGGATTTGAATACTACCTAAGAACTCATGTTTCTTCTGTATAAAAAAGTCCGTTTTATCTTTGAAACCGTATGAAATAATGTGAATATGAAAATGAAAGTAGCAAGGTTTTGAAACAGGAGTCAATATCTCCTTTTTAATTACAAGTAATTATATCACAAAAGTATTACAAAAGTGAATGTATGTCATCTCTGATGACGAAAACAACTAACTTTGCATATATTTAAAACAGCTGATCAATATAAACTGAGTCAAAGTCAATAAAACACCACCAAGGTCAATCTTGTAAACATTAAATCACGAGTTTCTGATTTAGTCTCCAGAGTAACGAAGTCCATGATTAGTATTTGTTGATGCAAGTAATCCAATAAGATGACTCGTGACATTTTAATCTTGTTCTAAATAACGATCTTTCAGTAGCTAAAATAATTGTATAACAAATAAATACAATATTTTTAGTAGAACATAAATCTTGATTTCTGTATTTTATTTTATTTTCACTTCTATTTTTCCCACTTAGCCACTTATCTATTTCGATTTACTTTGTCATACTTTGTACACAGCCTTGTGTCCACAAATTGGCCATTACATGTTCACCCTGACGTTGACCCACACTATACCAACTGTTGTTTATTCTTATATAAAAGGTATTCGGCCGGAACATTCACTATATAGATGCCATCTAATGCACCCTTTCACCATACATGTTTTTTTTCATTTTAATAACAACATTGCATGATGTTGACATCATATCTTGTTAAAATGTTTTTTTGATTAATCAATAACAAATGTTCGTAAAAAAGTCCATATACAAATATGATCAACTTTTCTTTGCTTACAGTAATGGATGTGTCATCTACAGCCTTTTATCAAAAGCTAAACTCATGTCCTTGCTAATAATTCGACTATTCTGACTTCTACTTTACAAAAGTTTATACGGTTCTTAAATTTACATTTTTGAATATATATTAAGTTCATTTGCATCATCCTCAACGTAACCATTGTAATTTCATGTTACATAATAGCGATGACAGCTCCACGTAAAGCAGTTTTCACTGAAACATAGTCTTTCTCAATTGGACTTGTTATAAGTGTACAGAATGGTCTCATAAACGCACATCACGCATAAAATGTTGGCATCTGAAAATATCAAATTTTTAATAATGATTATTTATCAATAATGTACAACTATCGATTCTCCAAATGCTGATACATTTTAAACGAAATTTTGTGTATATTTGAGATGTTTACTCACTTATGCCATTTTTCTGGTGTTTAACTATTTATCAGAATCTCTTAATGACGTATAAAGGTTTTATGTGAACATTTCGTTTTCGGTTGAGCAGCGTTTCATATGTCGTAAAACTTTTCTTGATCGCAAATCTGTCACTTTTTAGTCGCGGCTGGTATGGTTGTACTTTTCTTAACAATTTTCATGTAACATTTGGTTATTGTTATTTAACTGACCATACAAAGTCGGGTAGTTTTTCGTCCATATTTGATTAAGTCTTCATGGGCATAATATCTTTCTTTGAAAGACTCCCTTTTGTGTCCGTATTAAATTAAAACTCGATGGATGTGTATATAAATCATTCATTCCAAACAAATTAGACTCAACTGATACTATGCACTTAATTGTTTACAGGCATTGTATTGGTTGTTAAGATACTTGACTTTATGGTTTTTATACATTTTTATTGTAAATGCGTTATTTTAGACAAATGGATAACAATATCTATAATTTTGTTCAAGTACTTAAACAATAACTTTAAAATCAATTGTACATGTTGAACATAGGAAATGTAGAGACATTTGTAAAACAACGACAATATGAGAGGTCTTAGTATAATTGAATTATTATATATTCATAAACTTTGCACAAAATATGATAATTAAAGACAAATTCTAACAAACATTTATTTAAACTATAGTATGTATTTTTTATTGTCTTCTTCCATTAACGAATTAAATGTACGCTATTATGTACGTCTTCACTTTTTTTTTTTAAATATCGTTTTTTTTTGGAAGCAAATATTAAATATCCCTTAGTATACAAAAAAATAATGTATACATTTAACAATTTGGAAAGGCAAACAAGAATTACAAATAATATGCTTTTTACAACCACCTTCTTTTAAACTTTTTGTCTTTTTCTTCGTTTACATTTCATTTCATTTCATATTGTTCCGATAAATCATTTCTAGTTCTGTAATAATGGTGCAATCAGCTTTTGTAATCGGACCGATGACGGTGAGCAAAGTTACGTTTTTCAAATGAGACAAGTTACTGTCAATAAGTATGGTCCTTGTGTGTATTTTTGACTACATGATTCAAGATTCAGACACTCCGCTAAGCCTCACTATCATAAGCGGCTTGCTAACTGAACATTCAAGACTTTGTTGGTTCACAATAGATTAATGTCTTCGCTCATCAGACAATGCATTTCTAATAATTGTTCCATTACACGTCATCTATATGACCTTAGTATCATTCCAAATATATTATAGAACGTAACTTTGTTTGGCAACAGCAGACAGATATGAACAAAGTCTTTTGTTAAAAGGTTTGCCTCGGGCGGCTTTAACGATACCATTTTACAGGAAGAGTGTTTGAAGCATTGATCGTAAACGTTTTCTACCGATTTAAAACTTAAGAAGTTTAAATGTTCCAAAAAGTCGACAAAACACTTTGAAATTCCACAAACACCCCCATCGTAATGTTTAAGAGACCGTTGAGGTTATGAGATAATATCTTAATCACACTATCGACAGTTAACTCGTCCCAGTTCTGGAAGCCCTGAATTCAATTTAATCGGATACCCAGTCGTTTTGTCTCATTATTTCGTCGTTTGAATTAAATAGTCTCAGACTTGTCTGGTGAGGTTAATATCATTTCCTGCTTTCGAATGGAATTAGTGTAAGTTCCTTAAGTTAAATGTCAAAACGTCACTTTTTGTCTTAAACCCTCGTGATTTGATGATTATTGATTGTACTTAGTTTGGTGGCCTTATGCTTATAGATCTTGAATTATTACTTGATTGTAAATGAAGTTTTAAAACTGTAAAAGTCTGATTTAGCAGTCACCATAAACACATAGGTCAAAGGAGAAAACAGTGATTAACTCCAAAAATAAATATAGACGGTTTGAAAGTCGCCTTTTTGTAAGCTAAAGTAATACTGTTATGAATGTCAAAAATATAACTGCATACGAACATTGTGTAACTACTGATGAACATTCAAACACGAAACATTGATCTGATAAATAGTGCAGCTTTTTGTCTTCTCTTAACTTACCTACAAAACTTAACTTCTGATTCATATAGTCCTCCATTTGTTCCTTTCTCTTGTCAATGTTGGATGATGCTTCTTTCTTTTCAACATCTGGCAGATACTCATCAGTTTCAAGTAATAACTCATTGGCTTCATCAGCCACTCTATTGGAGTCAATTATATACTCATCTTGTTCACTTACCCCTTCTATCTCAGCAGTAACTGTTGCTTGTATGAGGCCCTCAATGCTATCTTTTATTTGTAAGACAAATTTCTGGACTAATCTACTGTTTTCTTTTTAAACTGGATTTCAGACTTGTCATGCCAATTGTTACCTTTTTATTGGCTAATTTTATCTTATTCTGATCATGCAATGTTTAGTCACATACTTTTATTGCAAAGTATATATAGAGATAAAACAAATATTTCAATAGCTTAGTATACTTAAGAAGATAGATAGAAATCAAAGAGTTCAAAAACTGAATACTATATACTATTCAACTAAAGTAAATTTTAGAAAAAACACATTAATTTTCCTTAAATATTGTAAACATTAAATACAATTTTCATACAGTGACATTATACAAGTAGTTAAGATGCATAAAGGTACCTTTGAATCACCTTAAACTCCTAAAATGTTTTATGCATATCAAATTAAAACACTTGTCAAATGGTTATATTCCAATTCTAACAGTCTA
>JAUUEB010485436.1:0-10922 GCA_032362205.1 Clione limacina | reverse complement strand
GAGAGGCTGTACCACCATGGAATCCATAAGGTTGGTACAGCAGGTTTTTGCATTCGCAAAACTTTAAACAATTATTGATATGAAGTCCTATGTTTCAAATATTCTTAAAGCATTGTTTTATAGCATGCGTGACGATTATTTTCGTTCGTATTATAACATTGGAACAATGCATATAACAACACTTTTCACATATTCACATAACCTACATGTTTATGAGATATCATTCCAAACAATACAAATTTTAAATCCTTAAAAACCCTTAATGTAATAATTCAAGTTGATAAACAGAAACCATTTTCTTAAATGCCCACGCTTATTGTTTGTGTACGTATTTTTACATTTTGTTTAAGTTTAATCATTGGTTTAACATATTTTCATTCGTAAATTAATTTATATATATTTGTTTTTACGTACAGAAACGGCATTGTGGTCTATAAGTAAGCTGCATGAACGATACTAGGTGGTCCTAGAATGAATCAAACCCCGTTAGAACTTTATTTATTGTGAACAAATGGTTACTCGACTACTGTACATTCAACAAGAGCTATTTTAAGATTCATATGCTTTAGTGCCACACATTCAAAAACATTTTTTTACTTCAAAGGAAGCTGAGAAAGAACAGGGGTGTGTCAACAGTTGGCCTGTCAAGAAAAATTAATTATAAACTGCAGTGAACATACATATAACCTATAAAAATACAGAGTTATTATCAAAATGATATGTGACACAGCCAATCAAAAGATTTCACACGTCGCCAATGTCAAAAATTGACTTTTTAAAACTATTTATATCTACACACTCTTATGAACATCTAAAGCCAAAATTAAGTCATTCAAAGTAAAACTTTAAGGACGGACTTAAGGCCTAAAATGAGAAAACATTATTTCTAGAAAACAGCATTCTAGCTTTAGGGAACAATAGAACAAAATTGAGATTTAAACAATACAAGCCTTCAATATGTGTGAAAATCTTAATTAATCCTAAGGTACAATGGTCGAGGAAAAGGTTAAGAGCACAAAAGATATTAAAAGAACAATCCCCAATCTTCTTTACAATCATACATTGATTATTACCTGATGTTTATAACCAAAGTGTGAATTAAGCTCACATAGACATAATTAAATTGTTGAATAAAGTCTTGGTATTTGCAAAAAAAACATTATTCATTCGAAAAACTATTTCCCAAAGACCTTTGACAAATTTTCTCTTACCAATCAAAAAGCCTGCACGACAGGAAGTTCACGGTCAATGGTCAAAACAACTTAACGATCTGACAGCTGAGTCACCTTGTGTCCGTTAGTACCGCGGTGTGAAATATGATGACATAAATAGTGTCATAAACACACCGTGAACATATTAAGTTTGACACACCAATGATACAAACACGTGGTCATAAAACGCATAGGTCGTTCACCAGAGCGAGACTCTCGAAGCATCAAAGACATCATGTCATGTCCATCAAAAAGATGATCGTTTGATGTCTGTGATTGTTCCAGTTGCACGTGATTTTCTCTTCCACTGTACAAAGCTCGATATTTGATCTCAGTGACCGCTGACCATTTGATGGCTATTTTTAAGCGTTTATGATATTTGTGTCTCGTGTAGATTGTCTAAAAGTCTTTTATTTTCATATTATCAGAGGCAGATGGTCATACACGTCAAACTGTCAGAAAGCGATGACAGCCTTTTACAGAATTTCAAGCTCAAAACGTACGAGGCTATGTATAACAGTATAAATAGGTTTGTTGTACTTAAACCTTCACTATCAAAACTTGATTTAAGTTATTTTTGGTCAAAGGTTGTTTAGTATTAAAGTACTCATAGTAAAAATTCAAATGAAAAATAAAACCGAAAAAAGGCTTATTAGCGCGTTTTTTAAGTTCCACATGACCTACTATTGTTTGAGATTACAACACGGCTTTAATTCGATAACGTTGATAGATAACAATTCTTTGCTGCAACTACATTACCTGCTTCATTTATGACTTGTTAACACTAATGCAATGTATGTACAGTGTGGACGGGTAAAACGACTTTCCCTTTGACCCAGATCGGTAATTACAAAGTCGTATTACAATTTCTCTTCACAAAATCTATGATCACAAAATCGTGATTTTTGGTCTCCGAAGCGGACACATTCGATAGCGAAGAGGCTTTGTTTCATTTATAGTAGGCATTATTTTCTTCTTCTTCTTGTTTCTGTGTTACTTCACGCAATGAATACCAAAAGAAGAGTCCAAAGATTGATGGATTTATTTAAAATACTTGCTTTAAATATCTCCACAAAAATTGTATTTGTTCAATCCTTTACAGGCATAGATGTTTTTATACAGATAAGTCATAATTTGTGGTGAAGAAAGTTTGATGATATCACATGTGATATGATCTATTTTATCACCTTTTGAATTAACATGAAGAAAACTGTATGTTTGCTGTTATTGTTGAACCTAAAGGAATACGATGATGTAACTTGTTGTCATATTTATATTAAAGTGACCATCATAAGATTCTCATAACTTTATTTTGTCTTTTAACTTTTTCTTAACCTGGCGTGTATTTGTGTCTTTTTCATGAAAAGTATGCCAAGGCACAAACTGCAAACAAAGGTAGACGTCAAGCTAAAAACAGATCCAATGAAAATGAGCCGACTGCAAGGAACAGGCTAACCACAAGGGCACTTTATGATACAGAGGAAGAAGTAAGTTTTCATAAATAGATTGTCTTAACATAATGCTTGAAACTTTTTTATCCTAAAAGGCTCATCATGTGGACTATGGACATGTCATACTTTCACTTGTTTTCCTCTGTTAGAACTCTGTGAGTAACATGTTTTATGTAAATACACAGACTAGTCTGTAAGATGCTGTCACACAAAAAACTTTTGCTTTAAGAAACACACTGCATTGTCATCAAGTTACAATCTTCTATGATAAAATTCATGGTATAAAATCCAGGGAAAAGTGATGATCATGTGATTGTCAATGGTCGATGTGTCTTCTTGTTCTTCCTGTAGGTAGACACAGCTTTTTTGGATAACCAATTAAAATAAAGGAACTAAAGCAAATGTCACAATTTGTTAATGTTGTCTTTGAAGAAGGTTATTGTAGCCTGCCATACTAATACTAATCATTGTGCATGTGGTTGCAAACTGAAAAGTCGTACAATGCATGTATCATAAATTGTTATTTTTAGTGGTAACTGAACTAAGTCACTTTTCAATCCTTTTTTCAGGAGGACGAAGGAGGAGGGTCAGAGTTAGACATGTATGCAAGTGAAAGGTATGTGAATATCATGATTCTTGTGGTCACCAACTTTTCTATACATTCAGAGAATTTGTTAAGAGATTTACTTACTAAATCAAACAAAATCAGATTGTTTGATAGTGTAGTTTTTTTCATGTGATATAGAACATTCTTTTCATCGTACAATAGCTGGATCCACTGGAAATAACAATGTAGCAAGGATTATAGAACTACAGGGAACATATAACAAACACTAAGTTGATAAAAGATCAGATTTTTTGAACCACTCATTTACACTTGGCCTCAAAAGACTTGAAATTATCCGTATAGCATAAATTGTTTTATATAAAGTAATCTGTTTTTTAATAGTGGAGTTAATGGAATCTTATTTTATATTTTATACGTTTATTATGATTATATTAGTTTGAATAAATTTCACATGTAAATAATTCTTTTTTATTCTTTATTATAATTCTCAGCCATAGTAGTGATGAATATTCTGACTGGATTGGAGATCAAGGCAGCAGTAATTTAGAACCACCAAAGCGTCGGTCCCAACGCAAAGTAAAACGAAGGCGCTTGTCATCATCAGATGATGATAATGGTGATGTTCAAGTAGATGATGAGGACACTGAAGTCCAGAATTCAAGTTCTGAAGAAGATCATAGCGAGGAGGAGAAAGCTGACAGCTCAACTGAAAAAATAACCATGCCAACAAGACGCGAGTCTAGACAACAAAATGATAACAAGAAAAGTCCAAGCAAAAACCATCAGAAGAAAAAGGTATATATATTCATTGTTCCATTTTGCTACATCCAATCAATTTTTGAAATGCATTTCCATCCTGCTTTGATTTTTAATTAGAGTCTTCTGCGGTTCTCACATGTTATGTCCATCAGAAAGAAGACACTTCTAACAAGCTTCAAGAATACATTAGTCGTGAAGTGACAATCGATTGCAATGCAAGAATAATACAAAAATACATATTTGTGTAACCAAAGCACTTGCTACTCATATAAATAGTCCCAACAGTTATCAATCATTATAGCTGTGCTTCAAGTTTCAAGTGTTGATATATTTTATTAGGTCTTAAATTGTCACTACTGCAGCCTTTAATATAACTGTGCAACTGTTGAATCCTGATAGTGGCCATTGTTTGAGTAGAGCAAAGCACTAAAGTGAGGAAAGCAAGATTTGTTCTCTCTGATTGCTCTCAACCAAGTTGGTAACAGACATACAAGCACACACTTTTTGTGTAACACAATTGTACAACAGAAATAAAAACCAAGGCTTGTGAAATGAGGTTTCAGACACTCAAATGTTTATAGCTATAATTATAAATTACCTATGAACAGAAACTCACCCGGGGGAAGCTTTCTGCAAAATATGCATGAACCCTATCTGAAATAGTTGAAATCCCCATACAAAAAATAGCAATCCACCATCAAAAACAGCGTAATGATCCTTAAGTTTTTAAAGCATTTCTCTATTTGCATTTTTTATTGTAGTTAACGACATCCTCTTCAAGATATCTCTTTTTCTTGCAGCCTAAAAAGGTGAAGATCAATGTTCCAGATCCAGAGGACATGCCAGAAATTACAGAGTTAGATGAAAAGATGCGTCCCTCAGATTGGATCACAACTGTCATTCCCCGTAAGGCACCATTTGTCCCCCAGATGGGTGATGAAGTGATATACTTCCGGCAGGGTCACCAGCAATATCTCAATGCTGTGGTGAGAAAGGATGTTTACCCGGTGGAACTAGATGAAAATCAACCATGGCATAGAATACCTCAACTTAGGGTAATATTTCATATAATTTGAATTTTTACAATTTGATGAGTTTTTGTTTTGAATTTTCATTACTTTATTGGTAATCATGTTCATTTCTTGACCCAAGTAGTTAGTCCTGGCTGAAATTTCTTCCCTGACTATTTTTTCCATAATGTTTGCCATAGTAATTAGAGAAAACCATGTATTTCTTTTGGTCTGGCCCTGGATTAAGATATTCAAGATGACTTAGTAGTTAGTAGCGCTGTGGCTGATATAACCAACCCTGTGTTGATGGAGACATTTAAACCCTTATAAGAATTGTTTTAAAGTGATGAAAACCAGTGTAAACTGAAAAGTGATCAAATATACACTAATTCGTTGCTATTATCCTCTCTGTTTATTAGGCTCAGGAGCTGGTCAAGATAGTTGGCATCAAGTGGCTCCTCAAACCTATCCGTCTTTGTTGCCTCAAGTTGGCATTCATGGACACAAACTCAGGAAAACTCACAGGAAAAAGCTTTACTATCAGGTATGTTTTTTCTTGATGTTTTGGATCAGAATAACTTGGTTGTGTTTATTTTATAGAATATGCAAAATAGTAGTGTAGCCTGTTCATTAGATAACAGTGTTAAAATGTATAACTTAATGATCCTGCTTGATATCTCTTACTAAGAATAGATTTGTTACAATTGATTCCTATTTTGGAATTACTTAATGACTTGTGAAAGGTTAGGACAGAAATTCCTATTGGTATGACAATGAGTAAAGTTTTCCATACACAGTTGTGAAAGGCTAGGACAGGAATTGATATTGCTTATGACAATGAGTAAAGTTTTCCATATATTATACAGTTGTGAAAGGCTAGGACAGGAATTGATATTGCTTATGACAATGAGTAAAGTTTTCCATACACAGTTGTGAAAAGCTAGGACAGGAATTTGCATCTGGTTTGCTGGTTATAAATTTCTACTGTTTGTGACATGGAGTTAAGATTTCCGTACACAGACATGGAAGAAAGAAAACTCACATGCTGTGTCATCATAGCTTGATATCAGGTTGTAGAGGTCATTACATTCTTTAACTCTTTATTTATGTAGCAATGTCAAAATTGTTAGGAACAGTTCTTTATTTTTGCTTCTCCAACCACAGCACAACCCATGCACTGCTTTCTCTTGTTTTTATTTCATTTGTTAATATCCCCATGTTTCTCTCACCCTTTTCTTAACCAAGCAAACAGTTCACAACCATTTCAATAAAAGATGTCTTATATTTTTACAGGTATCATGATATGCCAGATGTGATTGACTTCATTGTTCTAAAACAGCATTATGATATTTCTGTGGAACGTGGCTGGAAGACAGGTACAGTTTGGAAGGGTTTACTTGAATATTTTGCTATATTCGCATAAAGCAATTATGACAATGAGTAAAGTTTTCCATACACAGTTGTGAAAAGCTAGGACAGGAATTCTTACTACTAATTACCTTGTTGTTGATTACAAAATGGATTCTTATTTGTGTAACCTACATTGCAATAACTTGCACTTTTACACTTTTTCATCTTGTGTACCAGTTTCATATGCTTTTACACCCCCAAAACAGTTAGAAGCAGAAAATAAGGGTCAGTAAAGAGCAATAGTTCTTTGAATATTTTTTATATTGTCTTCAGCGTATCTTTTCTTAAATAAAAAAGGGTAAAATTAGGAAGCTGTTTGGTCCCAAAAAGTTTCTCTTATCAGGCTTTCAACTTATTAAACCTGATTATTTAATTTTTATTTTTATTCCCTTTTTTATGTTCTGTTCTCCAAGGACGAAGGCCCAAGTGACTGTTGGTTTGACAAAGTAATGTTATGATGTAATGTTATATTGTATCCTCTAATCAGGTATGAAGTTCAGGTCAATGATAGATGACCAGTGGTGGATTGGGGTCATCAGATCACAAGAACCTTTTGGGCTAGACTTTCCAGACAGTCTGTATCAGTGCTTCAATGTGCAGTAAGTCTTTAACAACAAATATGTCTAAACTACAGTGGACAGAAAGCATGAACTAGTTACTAGTTTATGGTTTATAAGTTTTAAAAAAAAGAATTATTTAAGAGTGTGTAGTGTCCATCTTTAAATTCATAATGATTACTTCACATTTCCACAATTTGAACAGGAAAGTAGTAGTTTGTGCAAAAGTTCTAAGATTCAATGTGTTGTCTTGAATATGTATTTGTATTGCATTTTTAGTCATGACTCATGGTTTTGAAAAGCATTGCCTCTTTCAATAACTAATGTCAAGAAGAGAGAATACTTTGATTGTAGACTGCTGCCCTTTGTTGTTGTTTTTCTTACAATTTCAATGAAATTAAATTTGCGACAAATGCCATAATCATGAATGTTACAGTTACACATATAAGGGTCTTAGAATGCTTTTCAGCCAAGTTTACCTCCTCACCAATATGTCATCAGACTCAAGCATTGAGTATTTGCACTGACTCGCACAAATTGATTGAATGGCGAGTTTCGTCATGTCAAATTACAAAGGGAAGAAACAAGAAATTTAAGGGGGAAAAGGCAAAACAATAAACTTTCAAATTTTACTCTTTTAAATTAAAAAAATATTTGTACATTATCCCCTTGGTATGTTTAACCAACATTTTATTAAAAACTTCAATTTACTCAAGGAAAAGTTTTGTTGTATATCTTGTTAGAACAGCAATATATATATATGCCTTAATAGTCTTTATTTGTGATAAGATTTGAAACTTATCTTTGAATGCTCATTCCTTTTTTCTTGAATAGCTGGGACAATGGTGAATTTGAGAAGTTGAGTCCTTGGGACATGGAACCTGTTGACCCAAAACGTGAGGAACTACTTTTTGTATTTATTCTTTTGATTATTTTCTGTTTGAAGGAGCAGACATAAATGTAAAGCAGTTGTAGCCAGCCGATGTGCATTATAAATATCAACTGCTATTATTCTTGACTCTCAAATACTCATGAGATAAGTGTCTTATGTTATTATGATATGAATAATACACAAAAGAACTTGGATTATTCATTTTACCAAACCTAAACATCCTTACACACACAACCAAAGCTTGTATCTGTCAAGATCATCAAAATCACATTGATTATGGGTATTTAACTTTAAGGTTAAAGTTATAACCTTGTTTTAGAGGGTTTTTTAAAGCTCAG
This sequence comes from Clione limacina, assembly GCA_032362205.1. NCBI lineage: Eukaryota > Metazoa > Mollusca > Gastropoda > Pteropoda > Clionidae > Clione > Clione limacina. The sequence continues at coordinate 2,726 of JAUUEB010485436.1, read as the reverse complement.
TACTATTTTTGTTTAACAAGAGGGACAGCACCTGGATATGAACATTTGTGAAGGATTTTTTCTGAAGATTGGCATACATGTTCAGTAAGACTAAATAGGGAGCTGTTCAACATCTAACGAGAAAATTCAATTTGTTGAATAGCTTTTTGCTGTTTGGAATCTGTACACTGTTTTATGCGCATACATTTTGATAATATTCTTCTGTATCATTTCATTAAGATTTTAACATCAACAGTTATAATAAAAATAACTCATCCATACTACCATAATTTGATATAGACAATAAACCTATTGCTATGAGCAAATAGAGTAAACAATTCCCTGAATTAATGAATTTGTGCACGCCCTTAGTTTCTGAGGGAAAAGTTAGGTGGAAAAATATTTGTGCTTTCTAATTTCTTCCCTTCTTTTTTAACTTTGTCCGTGGATAACTTTTCACCCATGTGTGCTTGAAGGCCTGGGTTCAACTCCAGCAGTACTGCATGTTTTCTGCAACTTCCTCGATCCAGGGTGTCGTGGGGGCTTAAACACTTTACTAAACATTTTGTCCACATTCCTTGTCTTTCTCACATATTTTGTCAAGTCTTACACTATTTATGCTATGGTTGTAAGATCTTACATTTACCATGCTTACAGGATGTTACAGGTCTAGCAGGAATGCCTGCGTCCCCCAAAGATATTCTGAAAGTGACTTGATTTATTTATTTGTTGTTTATTTTTGTCATGCATTTGTTCATTGATTAGTTTGATTTTGATTGCACTTACTTTTTGGTACAATGTCCACCTTTCAATTTGCATGTCTTCAAATGTCTAAGTCCACATGTTTTTTGTTAGACATTTTTAGATTGATGTTTTGTCCAGTTATAACTTTTTGTTACAGTTGATAACTATATTTTCCTACAATTTATTTGTGTTTGTTTCCAGGGTTGTTTTGATTTAAATCGACAATTTAAGCAATTTAAAAAAAAATTGAAAACAAATGATTTTTTTTAAATTATGTTTTTTTTAATATTATTTTCATGTTCAACAAATAATGTAAGGTTTTTCAGATTAAGTGAGTATCAATAATTATATGACACAAAAAGATCAATATAAGATTGAATTTCTCTGCTCTTTTGACTTATTTTTTGAAAAAAAATAAATCCATGATTTATCTCAATGACTGCTTGACATACCAAGACATAAAAGAGGGACATAATCCATGATGTATTCATTAAGGAATTCATTCTTTGTTCCCTTGACTTTATTAAAATAAACCCTGTTTATACCGCTTCAAATACTTGAAAGAAGTCAAGTCCCTCTATGACTTTTTTTTTATTTTGTGCATGCTATGGCTACACTGTTGGACATATGATATATGAAATTTTGAATGCAGGTTTAAAAAAAAATTAAAAACATGTTTTTTACTTAGTTATGCCCCCTTTTTAGTTTTTCCCTGTATATCCTCGTTATTTGTCCTGATGGTTATTACTTGCAGTGAATGTGCACTTTTTTTTATTAAGTTTCTGATTAGATATGTTTAATGACAATATTCTTCAATCTTTGAATCTTAAAACAGTTGTAATGGCTAAAATTATTCTTAATGGTTTTCTAAACTGTGATTGTTTCTTCCTGGTTCTCTTTTCAGAAGGCTAGGGTGCATAATGAGATGTTCTAATAATCTGAAACCATAATTTTATAATTTTGATAAAATGAAATTTCTTTAAATTAGCATAGCAACAGCAGTTAATTTTCTAATGCATTATCATAATTTAAGAAGAAGGTGTTGCATGATTAATTGTGATTTGGATCATGTTGTCTTAAGAGTCTCAAATAGTTTTTAATCATGATCTAACTGCTGATTTGAATTTATGATGACCGAAGAATATGTTTACTATTTGAAGGTAAACCCAGCAAAGTTGGAGGTGGTGTTGATGTCACCCCAGAGGAGTACAAGGAGTTATTGTATGTTCCAAAGAAGACAGAGTGGACCTCAATAGGCAGAGAAGCAGAGTCAGCACGACTAATCAGTGGCATGGAAGCCTTGATGCAACATTCCTTTGCTGAACCATTCATAGCACCTGTCGACCTCCAGCAATTCCCAACTTATGCATACTTTGTGGCTTATCCCATTGATCTCAGCACCATCAAAGCCAGGCTAGAGAATGGCTTTTACAGGTATGTAATTTGTGGTAATATGTTAATATGTTGGCAATTATTATAGAAATATAATGTCACTTTGTAGTAACTTACTAGTGTCTGGACATATTGTTTGACAAAGCATATTTTACCTTATGGAAAAGTAATATCATAAACATGATATTTACTACTGACAGTATAAAGTTGTGCAATTACTTAGATCATCATCATCTGCTACAATAATAATTCAAGAAACATTATCTTGCACTCCCTCAACTCAACTTTTTAATCTCAAAGAGGCCTGATCTTTCATATTTCTGTTAGATCCAGCTGTTTACGTAACATTTGATACCAACCATTCCATGTTCATTTTAGTTTTTTTCTTGCTATTTCCATTCAACTATTTGCCATGGCTAAATGGTTAAGAGACACTTGACTGAAATACTACAGTAGAGTCTGGTTAATACAACCGCTTGGGACCGGCCAAGTCACTCCGAATTATCGATAATTCGTAATAAGAATTACTTAAATAAAGAGGGGGAAATCGAAAGTTTTGAAATTGCTTAAAATTAGCTATCATTCGTTGGAGTCTACTCTTCTCTCCCGGT
>JAUUEB010485425.1:0-10922 GCA_032362205.1 Clione limacina | reverse complement strand
GACACTGTGACTTAATATACGGACCTATAGAAGCTAACATATGACACTTTGACCTAATATACGGACCTATAGAAGCTAACATATGACACTGTGACCTAATATACGGACCTATAGAAGCACCAAAAGGCCTGAGACTTAAATTCTCCTCCTCACAGTTTCTGATTGTTTCAATATGTTTACGGAAATTTTCTGTATTTTTTGCTCATGTCATTTGCAAATAATAGAGGTTTTATGTAGATTAAAAACTCAAATACAGTGAACTCGTAGTTTATCAACGGAATTTTCTTTTTCAAACAGTTTTTTACGCTTCAGAGACTTAATACCTCGAACAAAACTCACCAAACTCAAAAATCATGAGACAAAAAAAAACCCTATCAGAGGGGAACTCGAGATCACTTAATCTGTTACATATCACCTTGTCCCCTTCTACATCCTTAAATACCATTCAAGACAAACTTTCAGGGTAATCGGTTAATTCTTGCCTTAGAATAAAAAAGTTGTAAGAATCCATATACCTCACCTTTCCTTTTAGATAATTTACATGTGAGCAAGGGAAACAAATACGATTGTTTGTTTGTATTAAGAATGATGTTTCTTGGTTCAATCAGATCAAACACAAGCAGGAAACTAAGCTGTCTGTATTACTACGTGATGATGCATTCAAGCACAACAAAACTCTTGATTTTTGTCTTTGTAAAGCGAGAATGTTAAGCATGCAAAAAAACTGTTATTCACACTCATAACATTATGTACAAATGAGAAATTATTGTGTTTAAGGCAAACACGCAGTGACGTAGTAACAAAGCAATGGCATAAACAAGAACACTAACACTTAACTAAACAACATCATGGTTAAAGAGATAGGAGAAAAAGTGTATTTTATTGTTGTATATCACCTTGAAAATTGCGAGTAAAATGAGCACCATAAAATAGTAACAAGCTATGTAATTATTTTAATTACATCGTTATTTTTAATTCGAAGATTATGAACCTAAATAAACATGTCCCGTTTGTCTTTTAGCGAGGTGATAATTTTAAGTTTAATTGATTAACTGATGGTCATTATCTTGTGTAATGCGTACATAACCAGACACAGTTAAAAACATCTTTCCATTTAACATTTTTTATAACATAATTTTACAGTTCAGTGTTGGTTGTGATATCAACATGTGTAATATGCTCCATGATAATCAATAGTGAATATTACACGACTCATTTTTGAAACGAAAAATATTGCCCTCTGAGTGTTTAGAGTCAAATAGTATTCGAACGAGCTTTAGCGAATAGGGCATTATTTTTCGTAACAAAAATCAAAAGTGTGATATTTATTTTATTTGATATCCGATTTGATTGACCAAAAATTAACAAGATTTACTGTGTAGAAATAATAAGCAAATTAAGGAAATAAGGAAGGCCGAACTTCGGCACCCAAATAGCAAGTAGCAAGTACAATTTTGTTCTCTTACTCAAGACATCCTGTACAATGATGGTGCGTAAATAATACAGTCGAAGAGAAAATGAACATTGGGATTTCCCTGTTGGTCAAAAGTATTGTGTCTTTTTGCATTGTCATGATTAGAGAAGACGCTCTCTCGTGTGCAAGGAATTTGGGATTTCCCGATGATGAGGAAAGACTGAATTCTACGATAAGTCATCTATTTTGCTGTGCAAGGTGATATCAACATGTATGTTTTATAACGAAAAATATTACCCATTAGTTTTTTCTCTTTATGTCACTTATGCCTATGAAATAAACCTATATTGACTAAACGTGGATTGATTCATCGAAGATATTTTAACACTGTAATAAACTTTGTTTTAATATACTGTAGTCGTGTACACTTTGCTGAGCAAAAGGAAAAGATTATTTAAATAAATGAATTAAGACGAGTTATCTGCCTGCGTTAATCATTTAATATCAATACATCTACTTAATCCAGAGGCACTTTTAATAAAGCTTCTAGAAATGAAGAAAGCTATTGAAAACATGAAGTTGCGTAAACAACGGTTCCCTTTAAATAAATTGGGATCGAGATTGTTAAACCTAAGACAAATGTCTGACATGATTAAATCTTGATTTATATATTTGCACCGTGTTACCTCTAGAACAGGATATACTGTCAGGAGCACGACTGATGTTTATTTAAAAACTCAAAAGTTTTAAAAATAATCTCAAACTTTCAATATAAATAACCACAACACCTGCACCTGGTAAATATATCAATCTCGTAACATGTTGAAAAGCTTTTTGTCATCATTAATTCCCTTGGAGGATGGAATGTCATTATGGTCTACTAAAGATGCAGAGAATAAAATCTTATCCTTAGGCATTATTTGTAATCCATATATTTCATATATCTATGAACATTTTCAAAAATAACAATCACTCTTCTCAAGTGTCTATCTATTTTGAAATAATTACTTACGGGTCGTTATCAAAAAGGTTTTATGAAGATTTAAAACCCAAATACAGTAAATTCGTAGTTTATCAACGGAATTTTCTTTTTAAAACAGTTTTTACGCTTCAGAGACTTAATACCTCGAACAAAACTCACCAAAATCAAAAATCATGAGACAAAAAAAACCTATCAGAGGTGAACTCGAGATCACTGAATCTGTTACATATCACCTTGTCCCCTTCTACATCCTTAAATACCAATCCAGACAACCTTTCAATGCTATCAGTTAATTAATTGCCTTAGAATAAAAAGTTTTAAGAATCCTTTTACCTCACCTTTCCTTTTTAGATACTTTACATGTGAGCTAGGGAAACAAATACGATTGTTTGTTTGTATTAAGAATGATGTTTCTTAGTTCATTCAGATCAAACACAAGCAGGGAACTAAGCTGTCTGTATTACTACGTGATGATGTCACTAAGCTGTCTGTGTCACTAAGCTGTCTGTGTCACTAAGCTGTCTGTGTCACTAAGCTGTCTGTGTCTCTACGTGATGATGTATTCAAACATCAACAAAACTAGTGAAGAGTAACATTGGTTTTTGTCTTTGTAAAGCGACAATATTAAGCGTGCAAAAAACTGTCTGATGATTTGTTTAAGTTATTCACACTTATAACACAATGTACACATGAGAAGACATTGTGTTTACAATAGGCAAACACGCAGTGACGTAGTAACAAAGCAATGGCATAAACAAGAACACTAAAACTAAACTAAAAACACCATCATGGTTAAAGAGAAAAGAAAAAAAAGTCTTTTACTATTGTATATCACCTTGAAAATTACGACTATTTGAGTAAAATAAGCACCTTAAAATAGTGACAAGCTATGTAAGTGTTTACTTGCAATGCTATTTTTAATGCGTAGATTATGAACTTAAATAAACATGTCCTGTTTGTCTTTTATCTAGATGGTAATCCTGAGTTAGATTGATTAAATGATGGTCATTATCTTGTGTTAGATATCTTTCCATATAACATTTTTAGAAAATATTTAACTTTTCAACTTAGGTTTTGATATCACAATTTGTAATACTGTAATAAACTTTGTTATATTATTATATAGTTGTGTACACTTTGCTTAGCAAAATAAGCAGCTTCTTTAAATAAATGAATTGACAAGTGTTATCTGCTTGTGTAAATCATTTAATATCAATAAAACTACTTAACCCAAAAGGCACTTTTAAAAGCGCTTCTAGAAATGAAGAAAGCTTTTGAAAACATGAATATGCGTAAACAACGGTTCCTTTTAATTAAATTTGGATCGAGATTAATGTTAAACCTAAGACAAATATGTCTGACATGATTAAATCTTGGTATAGATATTTGCACCGTGTTACCTCTAGAACCGGATAAACTTGTCAGGAACACGAATGATGTTAATTTAAAAACTCGAAAGTTTTAAAAATAATCTCAAACTTACAATATAAATAACCACAAAACCTACACCTGGTAAATATATCAATCTCGTAACATGTTGATAAGCTTTTTTGTCATAATTAATTCTCTTTGAGGATGGAATGTCATTATGGTAAACGAAAGATTTCTTTCCATTTTGAAATAATCACATACGGGTCGTAATCAAAGAAATCACAATGATTTCGTTTTTAAAACTTTCACTTATATTTGTAAACATATAGCAGAGAAACAAAACTTGTGTTTTAAATAGTGAACAAAGATACTTATCAGTTCTTTTAGAAAATGTCGTGTATATCAAGTAGGCTTTTAAATTTATTTCTTAATACCGCAGACATTCCAAGATTCTAAGCGTAAACATATGACATTTTATTTGAGATCCATCAATACATTTTTATACATAAACACTAAATTACATACTCAAAACTGTCAAATATTAAAAATTCCAGGACTTAAACATTGTCAATTTAATCACAATTAAGTTTTGTATGAGATTGATTCAATTGACAATGTTTTAGTTTAAGAAATACACAGTAGATATTAGACTAACCATAGTAAAACATTTTATATGTTGTATAACACAAACTAGCAATAAATAGTAAACACACCACGCACCTTTTTATGACAATATTATGTATTGCCCCAAGTGTTTTATAGGCTATGTTATGGGGCAATATCTAATGGAATGAAAATAAACACGGTCATTTCATTTCGAAAGTTTTTCTAATAAGTAACAATGATATCCGTCGTTAGATCAGATCAATGGTGTATGTTCACTGCAAAAACACGTTTTAAAGTTTATTATTGGTTTTTAGACTTCATTGATATTGGTACCCGTTTATCTCTAAAAAAAAACACTTTAAAAGTACATGTTCGTTATAAGCAACCTTTTGACTTAAATGGAAATTTATCTAAATGTACACAAAACCATTAAAGGGGACGGAGCGGTTTTATGTAGACATATAATTGAGATATACAAATTCGGATCTTAATCAAACATAAAAATAAAACATCGCTCCTTTCTGCCTTGCATAAGGAGTAACAATGAAGGGCCATGTAGGTTATCTTCTCATTGAGAGAAACATAACTATAAACAGTTCACCGACATTCGGCATTCCTAATTACCTAACACATTTAATGATGCATTCTGTTTTGTTTACATGACTGAGTTAGTGTGATTAGCTAATACGGTTGATTAAATTTATCAGACATCTTTGGGGAAATGTGGCGTTAGTATAACTCAGACTTGTGTGTACTCAGACACAGTACATCTCCTTAATAGATAGGCATTACTTCCCTTGTCTTATAGTCAAAGAGAGTCATGACACTGCTGGATTAGTAACATAACAAACACATGCGAGAGGACCAGGCGCGTAGCCAGGGGGACATAGGGGAAAGTTTTTGAGATCCAAAATGCTCTAAATGTGCACAATTTTTTACTAATCTTCGCGACCATTGCTTTTATAATATGCTCTTAAATGCTATAAATTCGCATAATTTTAAACCATTTCTAAATATGATAATATCCAAGGTTGCCCCCTCCCCATTTCAAAATACTGGCTACGCGCCTGGAGATGACAAATCATACTATTCACCTAAACTAACAAATATAGAAAAACTCAATGTTTATTATGACTACATTTGACTTGTATTGTGTAAATTTTGTCTATAGTCATGAAATAAATATATTTCCTTCATGAAAAGCAACGGCTTCTTAGGGTGCTAATGTTAAAGAAAGTTAGCCAAAACTATAAAACTAATCATCTAGTTTGCTGCTTCCCTTCCCCTCAAAGACGACAATAATCCGCTGTTTGTTAAATGAGTGTTCCAATATATTTTGATCAATCACGTTATATATGAACAAGAAACTGAGAAAAACATCGCTGGACTCAAACAAAATTAAACATTTTGAGTTTGATTGGTGATGTTCATTTGCATTGTTCGACCGCCATTTCCTTTTTGAGAAACAAGGACACAAATGTTGATATGAAAAGATCAGAGGGTTATCTAAAAGAAAACCTAACTTACAGGCCGGTTCTCCAATATACGGACCCATTGAAGCACGAACAGGCTTAAGACTAAAATGTCACCCCTTTGCAGAGATCACAGTTTCCAAGTATTGAAGTATGATTAAGTTTCCCAATATCCTTTCTATTTTTGTTCATATTAATGGCGTTTTATATAGGTCTTTCATGCATTAACAAATCAAAATACACAACATTGTTATTTACTAAATGAAAACTATTCGTTCTTTTTGTTCAATCATGTTGTTTACGCCTTACAGAAGAAATATCTCATAAATAACTCTTTTTATGCATTCTTTTGATTTCCTTTACAGGTAAAGTGTAAATGTCATCAGTTCATTTAGCACTTAGGAATAAAAGGGTTGTAAGAATTTTACAATCATTTGGTCCGCTTTACTTTTCTTGTAAATACTTGAGATGCGAGCTAGGAAAAATGAGCTGTCTGTGAATTTAATGACTGTTTAACTTTCATGTATTCATTAAAATATGAGCAAAACTCGTGTCAAATAACAATGTCTTTTGTGTTGTTAAATCGAGAATGTGAAGAATGCAAAACTTGTCTGATGTTTTTTTAAACAGGTCAGCACGATTATAACATAACGTTCACATAGGAAATCATTTCGTTTACAATAGGCAAAAACGTAGCGACGTAGTAATAAAACAATGGCAACAAAACAAGAAAACTTAAACTAAAAACACCATCATTGTTAAAGACAAGAATATGTTTTATTGTTGTATATCACCTTGAAATGTGCGACTGTTGCAAAGTGTGCACCTTAAAATAGATACGAGTTGAGTTCTGTAAGTGTTTTAATTTCATCGTTACTTCTGACGCGTACATTATGAACTTAAATAAACCTATCCCGTGTGTCTTTTAGCGAGGTGATTATTTTAAGTTTGATGGAGTTTAAATAAAGTGGAACCCTCGTGTTTTTAGGCTTTTTCTAGTATGAATCATTCTTTTGTTTAAGTCAAGCATTAATAATGTATTCGTATGTGCGAGTAATTAACTTCTGCCAATTAAACCCAGTTATGTTTGGCTTGGGAGTGTAAGGAGATCGATTTATAACAGGGTCTAGTCCCCAGGCCTAAAAGCGATTGGACAAGGTTATCTAAATTCTGGTAAAGATTATTTGTTTTTTAATAAAATGTGTTAATGCGCACATAATTACACATACTTAAGTATATCTTTTCATTAAATAGTTTTGTACATAAGAAATTACTGTTTAATGTTGGTTTTAATATCAACATGTGTAAATGGCTAAACTTATTAAATAAATATGCTTGGTATGATGTAACTGTGAAAGACTTAACATTATTCAATTCACTTTGGTAGTATTTTGATTACTTTACATTGTCAATTCGATTGGTGGTTGTTGGCGGGTTTGACGCATGTGCTACCTAAAGACACATCTTTTACTCTTGATGTTAAAAGCGTTCTACGCTCCTCCCAGCGAGCCGTTATTTTTAAAAAACAGGTCACAAATCAGTGTCCAGGCCAGGGATTTAGCAAGTTGAGAAATAACATGCGACACTGTTCGGCTTCAAACTCGTGTCTCTTGCATTATATGTCGGTATATTGCCGCGTTACCACCGCTTCTCCTCAAACATGAATCATGTCATCACGACTAAAAAGGAAACAAACATATGTTAATATAACAAATGTAAAGACAAAACGAAAAAAACAAAACAAAAAATAAAGATACACATCATTCTACCGGAAGAAACGCTTCAACAAAAGTCTCAAATTACAGTGCAATGAACGAATCGATTAGGATGAAAATTAATCTGTGCCGACTATCCCATAAAAATGTGCCAAAACCATTAACCCGAGAAGATTCCGATAACAACATGAGATATCAGATATGGAATGTGAAGACTCGTGACATTATAAACTCATGTGTTGATATCCGACAGACAGAATCGATGAGAGAAGAAATTTGAACGGGGATCGTTTTTGCGATGAATATGATATACATATAGCAGCGTGAGCTTATTCAATTGATAAAGTATAATCATTTCTTTATTTATCGATATGAATTTAACATTTAAAACTGTTTATAACATGCAGGTCCCCGAGAATAGCTGCGTTTGTTAACTCCACACATATTGGTTTTGAGCACAATTAAAGTTCTTTTTCAAGAATTAAGAAAGTGAAACCCTTAAAAAACGTCCAAACAAGAATAGTTGCTGTAACGCTAAATGAAGTGGCAAATCAACTAAAACATAATGGGAGACCACTGCAAAAATAACAAGGGAACCAAAACATATGAAACATGAAGTGGACAGCATCATGCAGGAGAGCGAGGTCTAACTAGAACCAATTAGAAGCAAAGAGCGCTAAGAAGACGTATACAACCTGAAACCCGGTAAGGACGCTTGTCTGGACAGCATCAATACACAGATGATCCACCACCTTGGCACGAAGGTCAGATCATAGATCCTTGTATTGGTCAATAATTGTACACCATCTTACATCGTAACATCATATAGAAGACATGAAGGAAATCCAAAGTAGCAGCTCAACTAAAATCGGGCAAGAATCCCAAGAACAAAAAGATCTACCATCTAATAATATCCCTCCTCTACATTCTGTACAAGTTGTACGAGCGGATGATCTTCGCCTGAATGTCCTCCACAGTCGAAATCAAACTTTCTTTTCCAAGATCAGACTGGATTTCGCCCAAGGTGATGATGATGATGATGATGATGAAGATGATGATGATGATGATACTAATGATGATGATGATGTTGATGATGATGTGCTCGTATATCTTATAGCTGCCAAGCGAACCTCAGAATATTGCTTTTCAAAGTATCCAAAATGACCAGCAATACAACAACTTGTTGGCGACTATTTTGACATTTTTTGACTTTTTGAGTAAAATTCATCAAATTAGACACAAAAAACATGTTTTTTAGGTGCATGTTAATGCGGGAAATCCGATTTTTTGGTCAATTTTGGCATATCTTGTAAAGATTCGACGATATTGGATATTTTCTTTTTGAGTGTTTTTTTGTCAAAATCAGAAAAGTGGATTTTCTCATAAATAAGCAGATAAATTTGATAATTTCGGAGTCAGATATTATACCAAGGACTTTAAAGAATCTAAATAATCAAAAAAAGACGATCAGCAATTTGATGCATGGTCACCAACGTAATTTTTGTGTAAATTAAGGGCCCTTTACAAAAGCTGCTGACTCAGCATATCTTTCAATAATATTTTCCTATCCTTTTGACAAATTGTTGACATTTGTAAGGCTAAAATACTGACAAAATTTAAAGACGTTCCAACTAGCAAAACTAAACTTTTCAGATGTTTGAAAATCAAAAACAAGTTTCGCGTTTCTTTAGTCGGCCAGTATATTAATAATAGGTGTCTGTTTCTGGATGAACTTTCAGTGGATGATGTTTTTATCCAAAAAATTAGCATTCAGTCGCTTACATTGCGTATAGTGCTCTTCGCCTCTGACACAGTCAAAAGTGGAGCCCAAGTAGTTACATGCAAGTCCTAATGCACTCAAACAAATCAGAGAACTAAAATTTAAATAGCACTTACAAATGGATATAAACAGATTTGTATCCCTTTTTACTCTGTGCGAAGTTCAAACATAAGAAAGAAAAAGAAGTATCCCTTTTTTAGTTTCTAAGATTATTTTTCTACATGTAGCGGAAAAGAGCCGACCAATTGTAGAATTTGCTGAAACTTTTCTTGATTGCAGTCACCTTTAGAGGGAGCAATAGCCTAGTAGATAACACATCAGACTAGCAATCCAGTGATCTGAACAGAAAAGTCAGGTCGATCTCATTTTCATATTCAAGATGTAGAAATTGGCCATCATGAAAAGTTGTAGTTTTCATTATTAGCGCATACATGCACCCAAAGATCTTATTTGGTAGGAGGTATCTAGCACTTAGTCCTTTGGAAGACAAAATATAGTTTAAGTGTGCAAGTTGGAACACTAAAAAATTCCTTGGTAGTTGGAAACCAAACACTTTGAATGGGATACCAAATAGGCCATGCCACTTAGTAAAGAAAGAAAGCTTGAGATATTTCAACATCACTAGATATCTTATCAAGTTGGACACAAAGAAGATGCATGGGAATCTCAGCTTGTATGCAAAGTGGCCTTTCAACTAAAAGTGGTTGTTTTAGTGAGGTCTGGAGAGTTTTTGTGTGTACATACACAACAGGGTCATCATGTCATTGCCCCTTGCTCTCCCAGTGTACATAAACATTGTCTGTCTTCAAACATTCTCTAAAAATAAATGAATGATATCAAAATACCAAGGACTCAGTTCCTCCTTTGCAATTAGACAAAGAAAATTAACTATTATGGAGACCTTATTTTAGGACAAACTTATTCAGAACTAAAGACCGGATGGAGCAAAGGATGGCAGGGAATTGTCTTGACAGGTTGTACTGAAGGGGTCGTGAATGCAGATCTAAATTTGATTATGTTCTTATTGACAGTAAGAAATTACAAGGAAAATATCATAACGTAATTATAACAGTAATTTAATGAAAGTCAGTTGAAAAACTAGCTTAGAAGTGGAATTTGAACCGTTGGGAGTCAAACCCATATAGAACATCCCTGCTTGCACAGGTCTGCACAAACTAGGTCAGCAATCCTAACACACATTCAAGTTGTTTACTCGATAAAATGCGGATCATCTAATATCAAGCTCCATTATTTTGAGAAAAGCAGTAAACATCTAGATGTGGTTTAATAATAAATGATGAACACAAAGTGAACTAAAAACATGAGTACTCAGATAGAGTACAAACTCGACACCATGTTAAAATAAAACATTTCCTTATTGTACCATGTCAGCATTACTTAAATATTATTTTATCAAAATATGTATTGAAAAACACAGAGAAAATTAAATTCCTGCTTGGATTGCATTCAAGAATACACTTTATGAAAAGATTGTATGCTGCGCAAGGGAACACAGTGCTAAGTTCCGCGCCAAAAGTGAGTGCGCACCGCACCGGTATTAAACGCCTTTAGAACACGGAAA
>JAUUEB010485414.1:0-10923 GCA_032362205.1 Clione limacina | reverse complement strand
ATTATGGTGAACGAGCCTTCCAGAATCTTTGACATTATCTAACACTCTCTTAAGCTTCAAGAAACAGACAAAGGCTTTTTTCACTGATGCCTATTTTGAATGGGAAAACTATAGTATATCCCTTTTCACTCTAGTCTGTGACTGTTAGGATGTACATATTGTGTATTACTAATATCTTTATTTATAAATGTATAAATTAGCGTAAGCAATTTTAAGATGTATAATTTACTTAAATTATAGTTTTACTGTATACTTTGTAAATTTTTATTATCTGATTAAGTGATATAATGTTCTTTTAAACTTGCAATTTGTGAAAACATGCTGTTAGCAATGAATGTTTGGTGTGAGACTGTATCTTATCTTCCTGTAACGCGCTTTGATCTTTGCCCTGCTGAGGGAAAGCGTGATATACATGAAATTATCATTATTATTACCACTTGTTTAAAATACTTTGTATCTACCCTTAGAGCTTTTAAAGTGACAAATCAAATAATATTACCATTTTCGAACGGTAAAAGTTGTCTTACGTTTGTTGGGTATACATGTCTTTAATAATTTTGATGAACTACAGATTAAAGACAGGATTTTCGTGCATACTTTTCAAAACAAGTCAAATGAACATGGTTTCAGATAGTTTTTATCACGTGAACATAATATAAACTATTATATTTGTAGGAAGCTTCTGAATGTGTTGATGTCTACCATCTTAAGGTTTTGGACTTCAAGTCATCTACTAGTGTTTTTCATTCTAATTTAAAAAAAATCTTAGTATCAGTCGCTTTGAATCTTTTATAATGGAGCTAGGAAAGTTAAAAACGGTGGGTCTATACACGTTTGTTCTATGAATCTTTAGATCGACAAGTGATAATTTTCTTATAGTTTCATGTGTTGCAGATCATACAGCGATATTTCTTTTGATTTAAAGCCTGATTTTTTATTTCTTGAAGATTACAAATTGAGCCGTCGTTGTTGCGTTTTCCGTTCCGGCGTTTTTGTGTAAAATGGTTCATGTAAAATAAATATTAAATAATACTCTCACCCTCTGTCCTAATTGGCAAATATGACTTACACGTTCGGAGAACGGGGTATCTACTAGTACATATCATATACAAAATACGATGGGTTTGTGTAAATATAAAGTTGTTTGTACTTAAATTAAAGCTTATGAAAAGAGGAATCGATTTATGTACATTACAATAGTAAGTTGTATAGTAATATAGAGTTTATATCGACATGTGGTGATAGTAATATAGAGTTTATATCAACATGTGGTGATAGTAATATAGATAGTTTATAACACATGTGGTGATAGTAATATCGATAGTTTATATCAACATGTGGTGATAGTAATATAGAGTTTATATCGACATGTGGTGCTAGTAATATATAGTTTATATCAACATGTGGTGATAGTAATATAGAGTTTATATCAACATGTGGTGATAGTTATATAGAGTTTATATCGACATGTGGTGATAGTAATATAGAGGTTATATCAACATGTTGTGATAGTAATATAGAGTTTATATCAACATGTGGTGATAGTAATATAGAGTTTATATCAACATGTGGTGATAGTAATATAGAGTTTATATCAAACAAACAATAATACATTTTTGTTTTTTCTCTTCCTCATTTTTGAAATGAACATGATGAGTCCAAAGTCCATTCTGGTTCTGGCCTTAGTATTATTGGTCTCTGTCAACAGTGAAGATAAATGTGAGAAAAAATGCAATGCCCATTTTGCAAGATGTACCATCTTAAGTGATTGGGGACCTTTTCAACTTTTAGAAATGCGTATTCAATGTTTAGATGATTTTTGTGCAAGGTCGGTAATGCCTACGCTTAGACAGCTGTTATAAGTATTCATGTTCTGTCAAATGAATTCTTTATTAAATGAGTACCGTGAGGGATACTAAACCTAAAACAGAGTTGTCTTTATCTATTTTATACAAATTTATTGTTTTATTGTGTACTTATCATTAAGCTTTTTGTCTCCAAATTTAACTCGTACCAGTCAACTTTGGTAAGTGAATTGAGTTAGCGTATTGTGTTACATATTGTTATTGTTAACACTTAGGTAAGCCATTATAGAACATCTAAAAAAATATACTTTAGTACGAAAAAAAGTGCCTGATTATTATGTGTAATATTTCATTAACAAATGATAATTTGGCATAAATCGTTAGGCTTTTAAGTGTCATTTTGGTGAATTAAACATCACAATTATATAAAACCGGTACTTGGGAAAAAACACTTTTGAGTACCATAGCAAAATAACAATACAAATTAGTAAAATACACTGAACCTGTACATGGCATGCAACTTATTGGTTTGTCTATCCCAACATCACCTAGTTGCTAATGTTTACTCATTCCAATTACAGTTGAAACTCCGAAATTTGAATGAGATGAAACTTCTGTTAACATCAACTTCGTAAAATTTTAGTGATGGGTCATTATTGTTAATTAGGCACTTTTTCTGTCAGACATACTGTATTCAAACTGCTATAGCGACACTAAGTAGATTCAGAAAAACCCTTCAATTTTGACCAAAATAATAACAAGTGGAGGGGGGTCCAGAATGGGCATAATTTTGATTACGTAATGTTCGAACGGTCCCTTAGGTGAAAACGTAGAGTGCTCATCTATGAAGATTTACCAGTATATTGGTGGCCTAAAGTCCAACACCCTCTTGTCAATCCGTTTTTTTATCGTAGAAATGATACCATATTTGGCACATATAATAATTTATATCTCTTATATATACTTAACGCCACAATTATTCAAACGATTTTGTGGGCGCTTTAACACCGCAATAGTTGAGCCAACTTTAACATGTTTATTATCAAATTAAAGGTAATTTAAATCTGTATAGGAATATTTAACTTGTAAATCAAAATGATAAACAAACAACTCAGGAACATAAGAATTATAAAAAGTGTTAATATAGTGGGTGCGCGGGTTCGAGTCCCGAGTGTGCCGAGATATTTTTCAAACAAAAAGTGTTAAAAAGCTAGAGTGCACTGAAAACAAGACACTGAAACGAAAACAAACTTAACAACAAAACTCGTCTTATATTTGAGGTCTAAAAACGTCGAAGCAGCAAATAAACACAATAATATTAATAAGAATGATGAATATATCGTTATATATTCATAAAATTATAAAAAAAAAATCATATCATTCCACTAGCTAGCATGATATACGGCGATCTTTGTCAAAGGCGAGTGTGTCCTACCTTGGCATCAATAAATGCAGATATGCGCTCACTCATTGAGGAAATTAGTTTTGCGATTTTTTCTTTTCCATATCAATGTACTATTCAACCACGGTTTTACGAATGTCATGAATGTCCATATCCGACTGGTGGCTATGTTCGGTTCCGCCTGTGCACAAAACTCACGCATATGTAACTATAGTGAGCTGGTCAGTAAAATCATAATTATTTCAAAAACCGAACATCAATATTTCTCCCTACACAATTAGAATCGGATTAAAACTGAGGGACCGTTCAGATAATATTATGCCATCATTCATTTTTACCGCTCCCCTGTCTTCATCCATCATCAAATTAATATCTCTTGTACACTATACCCTTTTTGAAGGCGTGGTTTTCTCTGGCGAGCTGAGCAAAGAATAGTATGAATTCTCAAATAACCCCTAGACCAACCAACCTACCTACCTACCTACCTACCTACCTACCTACCTACCTACCTACCTACCTACCTACCTACCTACCTACCTACCTACTACCTACCTACCTACCTACTTACCTACCTACCTTTTCTACATGCCTACCTACTTACGTCTTAAAGGTAATTATAATATAAGATTAGGCCTGTGGCGTAACGAAACATATAAGGTACTGTTCTCAGGTTTTAAAACGAAACAACGTAAGATCTTAAACGGAATCTTGTTTTTAAAAAGTGAAGCACAAAATGCTTTATGTATCAGACAGAAAATTAATATCTTAACCAAGATATGTGTTCTGTCTTCATCCATCCCTAACTGGAACAGTTGGTTGGGAATAATTGAGTAAGACATTTTTAATACTAAATTAATACAGCTGTTGTCCAAAGTTGCGTGTAAGTATATTCTACAGTGTGTTTTCGAAGAAACTTGTACAGGGGGGCAAAATAAACGGCACAAAGTTTAACATTTCTCACTAAGGAAATGGTATAGTTTTTTTTGTTCTAGGTCAGCATACAATGACTTTTTGCTATTTTAGGCGAGTTTTCTTTTTACATTATCTAAAAAAATTAACTGGCCTCGAGCAGGATTCGAACCGGGCCTTATTGTATCACAGCCAGCACTGCTGACACTTTAATAGATAAGCTGAAGTTGAGGGGGTGTTGAGGGTTAACAAAGGTATATAAAATAGTGTAACACCAAATTATAGAGGAAGTGAAATGAACAGTTAGGGCATCAAATGACCGAGTGTCAAGGATGTACCTCTGGATTTCTTTGCCTTCCTAGAAATTAGTACCGAAACCATCGACTAAGTAAGAAACGTTTAACAGCAAATGGCCTTGTCAAGATAGTTTTTACAATGTACATTACTGAAAAAATTAATAGACAAAGGCTCATGGTCTATTCTCACCAACAAACAATGCAATTCTTAGTTTTTTTAAAAGGCGTTTCAAACAAATTGATTGGCTTGGAAATATGTGCTCTCTGTCCAACCATCATTTCCACATTGAGCATAAAAATACAATACTTTAAATTAAGACTTCAAGATGATGCAGCCTTCATCATAGACAAGATTCCTAGTCCAAACACAAAATAATTAACGCTGCCAACGCCATGTCAACATTCCTCATTGTTCGTGCAGAAATATATTGATATGAACACAGGATCTGTCTTGTTGAATATAATGGCTAAAATGTAGGGATAATGACGAATATCAAGGCAGTCAATACAACATCCCATCCCCATATCTACATTATAAGCCATAAAATGTAAACAACTCATTGATGTCGTCGTTCGTCGGGTCTGTTCTGACTGTTACAACAGAAATATTACAATGCCTTCTAGATCCACACTTATTGTAAATTAACGTGTGACGCTTTTGACATCCTAAAATTAATTCGTTTGAATAAATAGAAATCAAATGCTATCTCAGTAGAAAAAAACAATGTTACACCCTTTCTATTTTCAGGCGAGTTACAGTAACAAACAAATAGACTAGCTTCCATTTACTTGAAGGGATACTACACTGGAAAAATTATTCATTACAATGTTATGTAGAGAGGCTGCTGTATTCAAAACGCTCGTAGATTTTGTATATTGTTTAATGGCGTTAGATTACGTTCTATGTAAAGTTTAACTACTTGAAATTTATCTTGATAAAGTTTTGATTGAACAGTTGAAAAGATTTATTTTTCTTCTTCTGTTCGACTAGTGTGTTTTAATGCCCCCTCCCCCATACGGAGTAGCGGACTGAGTACTCTAGAGTAGAGTGGCGGACTGGGTACTCCCGAATAAGACTCCCGCTAACATTTATCGGATACTTCCGATCATTGCCCACTACTAAGTTTTGATGGAGAAGTTAAACTCTTACATAAAAAAAGATTGAAGATATACAAAAAAACTTTTTGTCCATAGTTCAGCACAGCTGAGTGCTGTTTCGGATAAAAATTTATTTATGTCACAAAAAAGTATAAGGTCTAAATGAACATAAATGAATACTTCTTCAAGGACTGTCGAGGAAAAAATGTATAATCCACGACGAGGTGAACACCAATATATTTCCAATAAAACTAAAGCTTGAGATCAAATACTAGCCTATAATATTATTATAAGCGCATTGACGTTTAAGAAATACAAGTTGAGATCGATTCCCATCATAGCCAAAGACGTTTCTCAGAGTGAAGCTTGTCTCACGTGACATAAAACACGTGGTATCAGGTTTAAAATCAATCGAGGTGCACACAAATTTGGTCATAGATAAACAGTAACTTTGACAAGAATCTTTGGTAATCTTTTTGTCCCTGCCCAAACTTGCATCATTATGGTCTTTTATATAGTAATGAGGAAACTCTGTGAACTCTTTGCCGTAGGAAACACAAGCTGAAATAGAGGAGGAAATAGGTCACCAAAACAATACCAAAACTAAACGAACTCATGTGAATAAAAAATGATGTACCACTATTAGTCGGGGAGATTGTAAGTTCGATGGA
Source organism: Clione limacina (assembly GCA_032362205.1). Taxonomy (NCBI): domain Eukaryota; kingdom Metazoa; phylum Mollusca; class Gastropoda; order Pteropoda; family Clionidae; genus Clione; species Clione limacina. The sequence goes on along the minus strand of JAUUEB010485414.1, from coordinate 4,742 downwards.
GGTATCACTGACGATGTCAAAGTTAAAGGTTAAGGTCAAAAGTGGAAATTAGAGGCCAAAATCAGATTACCCCCCCCCCCCCCCATCTCTCTCACTTCCGGCTCTACCGAAATTGTTTTTATTGATCGTAAGTGTAGAGTCATTTTAAGGGATTCCGTGACCATTCTCTCGAAAACTAGGTTTCTCAATGGTTTTAGGTACTTCAGATATTATTTAAAACATTTAGCTCCTATATACCTCTCGATTTTAAGTGGAAAGCTCCGTAATTTGGCGTATTCAAGATGGCCGCCGTCCATTTTCGGTTTATCACCACAACTAAAGATCTGCATACATAGACATATGATACCATTTTTTATACGTTTATCGATATGATATTTTTATTTCTGTGGTCAAGTTTTGGTTTTGAAGTCATTTCATAGGTCAAGGTCACTTGTGGCCAATAAATATATTTATTATTACTTGTTATACATAAGTTTTAAAGCCTAGAATCTTTTTGAATTAATCTGAAAAAAATGATTAAGCAAGGTCATTTCAAGATCATCTTGTATTTTCAAGGTAATTTTCACTAAAAATGTATTTATGTGTAAATTGAGATAGAAGTAACATCATTTTAAAATTATTTTCCACCAAATGGTTAGGAATCGACGTTTACTACAGTTTAAAGATAAAAAAAATACTGATTATTAATTCAGCTTCCGGTTTTCTTGCACAAAATAACAATTTTAACCCCAAATATCTAGTTTTAACTACAAACGGTATACTTCGTCTTGGACGTAAGTGTAATACATAAAGTATAATGGACTTTGACCTGCCTAGCCGTTTTTCAAGGTCACAGCGATACTTCAATGTCATTCTCATGGTCAAATCGCGGTTTAATCTGATTTTGGCCTCTAATTTCCACTTTTGACCTTGACCTTTACCTTTGACATCGTCAGTGATACCCCCATCGAATTTACAAGTGTCAAAAACATACTGTCTAATAAATTTTAAATAACTATAGCTTATAGGTTAACAAAAATATCAAATTTATTAGTTTTAGGCGGCCATGTTATTTGATTGTTATTATGAAGTTCTGGAAACAGTTCCAAGAACTATTTTAGGCCATAGCTTTACAATTTTCAATAACTAAAATTTAGACCCAAAAATACACAACTGAATGAAATCAGTGCATAAATAACGATTTCCAAAGACACTACCCTCTCTCAGTGACTTTGAGTTTTTTCTTCTATATTTTATCAGTAAAAAAGCGAAATTTGACGTTTTAGAAGCTTATATCATCGAGGTAATACAAACCATTGAAATTAACAAAAAATGTTAGAGAGGAGTCTAAGCGTATAAACAGCTTATTTTATCAAAAGTCGTATGGCTGGAATTGTCTCAATTTGCAAAAATCCAAGTTGATCGCCATGAGAACTACATGTTAAAACGATTGACTTTTTCTGGCTATATCTTTGGAATACAAGGTCATGTAACTAAAAATAAAACACTGTTTCATGAAGAACAAACAATTTGAAATAAAATTCCAATGTTAAAATTTGATTTTAAATCATCTTTAAGGTCAAATATCAATTTTTAGGTTTGAATCTCAAATGTTACCTTGAAATTTAACTTGAAAGTTTTGTTTGATATCATAATGCGATTAAATGGTGTACAAAATAAATAATTAGATGTATTTCCTTAAAAAATAACATTGAACATAGATAGTTATCACGTTTAAAAAAAACTGGTTTCTTATCTAGCAAAAAACGTGATAATTCTTTATGATTAACGTTATTAAGGCCATCTTGAGTTTATGAAAATTGAGACAATTCCAGTCATACGACAATGGTTTTCAAAGGCTTTCAATGGTTTACAATGGTTTTTATGGTTTTTAATGATCCATTAGTGTAGAGCAATGACTACGTATTACTTCGAAGATACTAGGTGGCGCTGTCATATTTCACTGTTTATTACAGGTTTTACTATCCATAAACACGTTTATTATAAAGATACCAACAAAATTCAACTCACAAGCAACACACGTGCCTGTGTTGGGGTCATAACTGTGTGTCTTGTCACACGTGCACAATCCACGTAGACACACAAAATCACTGATCTTACAGTCATTGTCTTCTGAACACTCACTGCCCAGTCCACCAATATCTGAGGGCAAAAATATAGTGGAATTATTTGAGTGACAAAAAATATTCATCTCACTAAAATAACACTTCTCGGGCAAGCGATTCTAAATTATTCGTGTCAAAGCGAAATCTAGGGAAGTAACATACGCCAAGACTCAGTCACGGTTCTTGATATGTCCTTAACACGGAGTCAAAGTTCAAATGAGAACTTCAGTGATATAAATGACACTTTTCAAAAACCACTTATATGCCATGATGTTATGTCATTATATCTAAAGCATATTGAAGTGAACATTTAAAGGCAGAACACCATGACTCAAACAAAACATAATATACATGGAAATATGAAGAGGAAGAAAAATAGAAATATGTATGGTGTCCAAATGTTGTTGCTACTGCGAATTTTGCTAGGTCCAAGGGTACAACCGAGATATTTGAAAAAAAAGTTATAAATTGTGCAAATCTAAAGCATAAGCATTCGTCACCTTTCAGCATTAATAAGACAGTCGCTAGCATTTATGGATAGTGAATAAGACTCATTTTCAATTGTAATCACTAATTTTTATAACTTTCTCACGACAATTCTTTACTTCATTGGGCAATTATACGGGTGACATATGCCATCCCTGCCACACCGCTTGCTATGTCCATGACTAAGCACTTTTGATAAAAACGTTTTACCAAATTACTTAACTCTTTCTTTTTACTTTAAGCCATTTCATAGGAAAGACCGTTACATTTTGTTTTAGTGCACATACCATCAAATCCAATTTTTAAAAACACTGAACTTTTAAAACCAAAATACTGATCCTTCTTGAAACGTATTGGCAGAGCGTTCACTTCAACGGTGCTATTTGTATTATGGATATTTTCAGAAACTGCTATTGTATTGATCATAACGCTTAATATCCTTTGAATTATTTAGCTTTCTTCAACAATTCTAGCTTTGTTGCAGTTTTAGCACTTTTTGGCATCGTGTAAAGTTTCATAAATCAAAAGCTGGCTGCTAAAGTGCAAAACTCACAGTTTATTGGGAAAAACCTACAATTTCCTATAATCTTAAGAATGAGTGAACAAATCTTACAACTACCATTTAACAAATTCAAACGTTTATTTACAAAAAAACTAAAAAAAAACAAAAAGGGTAGTAACCCACATGAAAAATCCACAGAAAGGACAAAAATCCACACTAAAAATGTCAAACAATAAATCTTTAAATTCGTATTGATTTGTTAACAAATTGATTTACGGAGCAAATTTTAGTTAACGAGGTCATTTTAAGGTAAACGAGTTCATTTGATTTGTTCTACATATTCTAGAAGTTTATGTTATAACCTTTATTGTTTATATGTGCCACCATATAAGTGGGTCTGATTGTTGATTCGTCATCCGATCTCACTTCAAAGGTATGTGGAGTGCTTTATAAGGACTTTTAGACAGTCATGATAAAGTCTGTTAGAATGATTCAATAGCATTAAAGATTTACATTAATTATAGATAAATTACCTCCACTTTTTTCATAGGTAATGAATCCCGTAGCAGACTGGAAGTCGTCATGAACGCTGATCTTGTTGGCATGTAGACGACAAAATGATGTGTCCAGATTCAGCATAAAACTCTTACACGCTACATTTGTGACACACTGCCGAGCACACTTCAATATCGTGATTGATGTTAGATGAAATTCGTTAATCATCCAAACATCTGTAATGCGATCTTTCAAGTCTCGTCTCAATTCGAATTCCTGAATTGAAATATTTCTGCTAGACGTCGTTTCATGCACAATAATTGTCATTGTCAGAATAATCCACAAACGCCAGTTACGCTCCATATCTTTATCTGCTGCAATTTTACTTTTTAAAAAAACGTCGCTGTACTTATGATCAGGCACGTGGTCAGGATTTTTAAAAAGGGAGAGGGATAGCCTTGGATATTGTAAAATCAGTCACCGCGAAGCGGCCACAATTCTTGAGATTGGTTTTGAATGATGCAATTTTAGAGAAATTAAGAACATATTATCAAAGAAATGGCCGCGAAGCTTCTAATTTTTTTGAGATTAGTTAAAACTTGTGCAAATTTAGAGCATTTTGGATCTCAAATGGGTGAACTTTCCCGTCCCCCTGGCTACGCGCCTGCTTATGATATGCAATTCACACATGTTACATTTGTTAAGTTTATAATCTAAATATCTTGGCGAATATACATAAGACTATCTTTGTATTCTGAGCGCAAACTTATTTGGCCACTTTTTACAGACATGACACTTATAAACGAGGTGGTCCTACTGAAAATAAATAGTTTCAAATCAAGGGTTACCTTAATTCCTGCAAGATTATATATTTTTAGTCGTCCTGGGCAGAATATTTTCTCTTAATAATTTTTCTCACATTCACGGGTGTTAACCAGAGGAGCACTTAGCTGATATGATGTATGCATTACATAACAACAACAGCGTCAATCGTTGGTTCGCGTGTTTGATGACCACGGTCAATCTCGCGTATAGGTGTGAACTTGACCTGGTCGGAGATGAAAATTAGACTGGTGAATTCGCTAAAAACGTATTTTTTATGTTTTTTGTACGCCTAAAACACATCTTTTTAAACATTAAAATATTAAGTGTTA
>JAUUEB010485403.1:0-10924 GCA_032362205.1 Clione limacina | reverse complement strand
TTTTATATGCTTTTACAAGCTTTTTATACCCTGACTTTTATCCTCCTGTATATATCAGCATCAAGATTTTTAACCTGGGGCGTCTTTTTTAACTGGAAAAAGCCGCAGAATCTTCAGCCCCTTAAGTTACGGTTAAAAAGGAAGAAGAAGAAGAAGGGTCCACTTTAACTGAGCCAAGCCAAGGTTAATGTTATAATATCTTTTTCTTTCTTTATCCTTAGGCACCATAGACAAAGTTTACCCTCAACATCCAGGAGCATATGCTTTTGAGATTGGAGAGCCAGCTATTGGAAACATCATTTCTCGTATTGACCCTGGCTTCCCTTTCCTTATTGAGACTATCTGTACAAAAGACAGCCAGGAAATCACAGATTCTGACAGGTAATTATGCCCTTTGCCCATGGTAATCATGGTTGTGGCAAACAGTGGTTCAGAAATCTTAAGAGAGGGGATGTTATCTGATAAAATAATATTACACTTATGCATTATTATACATCAGTTTTAGAGTCAAATTTCTTGAACAATGGGTGGCTAGGTTATATTAATTTTACTTTACATTGGTAATGACTGTTGAAGCTAATCACAAAAATACCAAGCTCCTGGTTTAAATTCATATTAAGCAAATTATTGCGTTAGAATAAATATGTCAATTTTTCCGAAGGTCAATTCAGATTCTAAGGGCAGGAGACATACATGCCATTATGGTGTATGAAATATTGACATTAAATATTGTAAATAACTTACATAAAAAATTATAACAGTATAAACCATCTGCATTCATAAAAAACTGCGAGAACTGTCAAAGGGCTGTGCAACATATTGACGTAATATGTGGTAACAAACTTACTTATATGTAATGATTAAACAAAAAGAACATTAGTTAAGGTTTAAAGTATCTTGCTTAGGGATACATCAATGTGGTCACCAAGTTTATGACCAACCTTGATGATTGTGCTTTTGATGAGCCTGATGTAAAGTTGATAAAATTTGCAGATGACTCCACTATTCAGGGCTTGATAATTGAAAATGAACAAAACTATATAGGGATAAAGTTTTAATTTTTTACTGGTTGGTGTGATTACCATTATACTTACTTCTGAATATCAAAAAGACCAAGGAGTTAATAATTGATTTTAGAATTAATAAACCACTTGCTCCCTCACAATGAAAAGGTTGAGACTGTAAATTCTTACAAGTACCTAGGTGTCACGATTGATGACAAACTGACATGGCATCAGCACGCTTCTCTTGTCCACAAGAAAATGAACCAATGTTTATACTTTCTTAGAAAACTTAGATGTTTTAATATTGATAGAACTATTTTTTCACTCTTTTATAAATCTATTATAGAAATTACTTTTTTGCATTACATGTCGGGGGGTAATTGTGCTTTATCTGATCAAGTTAAATTTAATCATATAATCAGAAAAGCCAGTAAGGTCTCATCTCATTCTTTTGATGATACAAACACTTTGTATAACACTCTATGTGCAAAGAAGCTACAAAATATTCTATTAAATGACTGTCATACACTTTTCACTGCTGACCTAAAATCACTATGTAGCAGTAGAATAATCTTTCCTAGAGTGAGAACGGAATGACACAGGAGAAGCTTTTTACCCTGGGCAGTTAGTATATTGTTAAAATTATCAACAAGATAATGAGCCTTTAATACACTCTGTTTGGTTTAGGTTTTATGATTGCTTAGAATCCCTGCTTCCCCTATCCTTTCAAGGGTTTTACGCTCCGAGAAAAACTGTTTGTAAGCAGCCTTTCCAACACCCCCGAGGAGGTTCTATGCTTCATTAACCTAGATGTTTCTTTTCAACATGTCCATGCAATGATTATTTTATGCACTATGACTACATGACCTCTACTTGTACCTCTCTTCTTTTTATCTAATTTTATTTTGCTTTTATGTATAGTAACTTCTTAGGTCAATATGCCCATGTGGCAATTGCTGTGAAAGTATAGTAATTTATTATTACTTAAACTATTATCTCCATGTAAGTGTTTACGTTTGTGAGCGGTCTTAACATGCCATAACGATTTGATACTGATACACACATTACCTTTTGTACCTAGACTTGTTTTATTACTTATAGTTTTGCTAATTTTTATACTGGTGGTTCATTTGCTTGTATGTTTTAAGATGATTTTTTCAATATTCAAGTGCAATATGTATGTCTTTTATATGTCACATGTATGTAAAGCTGAAACAAATTTCCATTTATGGACAATAAAGTTAATCTTATCTTATCTTAACCTTGGTCGCCTTGCTTTGAGATTATGATTATGAGCTCATGGCTCACCACTTTGACTTCAAAATGGGACAGCTGTTTGACAATTTTAGTTGTGTTCATTTTTTATACTTTCTTGCAATCCTTTTATGAATGAAAATGGTTACTGTTAAATATTGTATAACCTTTAAAGTTGCATTACCTTCTTTTAAATTTCTTAAATGACTATCCCCCTGAATATGTTTGCAAAATTACAGACCCTCACAAATGTTAAGAATCTACTAAGAACTAAGGCCAAATAAATATGTATGTTTCCACTAACAGGGCCCAACAAAATAGGGTAGGTAGGTAGGGATTGAAAATGTTTTTTTGAATTATTGTTACTCGCAATGAAAAACTAAAAAAAAACACAAAATCCAACTGAATGTCAAATAGTGTGATGGTAAGCTCAAAATAACCACAAAATCAAACTGAATGCCAAATAATGTGATGATCAGTTCAAAATAGGATCTCTTAACAAAAAATCGGGAAAAAAGAATTGTTTCCAAAAAAATTCCAATTTTCAAAAAGACTGCTAGGGTCAGGGTGGTTGCGCTAGGGTCGTCAAGTCAGTGGAAACAGACCTATTTTTTTGGCCTAAGAAATATATGTACAGGAGAAAAGGTTGCAGGGCCTTTTCAACGTATGCTCCATATGTACATAATAGTTCAGTCCTCATTGGACCAAACCCAGTTTTCCCCTGAGGAAGAATCTATGAATAGACCCTTGTTGCCAAAACTCATAGAAAATTGGGAGTATAATACGGAAATATTTCCGAAGTATACTTCCAATTTTCGCTCAGTTTCGGTAACAAGGGTCTATTCATAGATTCGTCTTCAGGGGAAAACAGGTCTATGGTCGAATGGGGACAAATCTGTTTTCTCCCTGACCATCTCAGAGCATGTATGAACTAGTCAAGTATCAAAATGACCTTAAAACCCGCTTATTTGGGCTGAGCCTTGAAAATATTCCATTTGCACTAAACTCTACTATGTCTGAAATAAGTAAATCATTTGGGTTCTTGTTAGGTTGTGCATGTTCATACCATTTCACATTTTGTCTTTGCTGGCACGATGATGATGTCCTTATATTTATGCTGTCTGTATTGCACTGCATTGATGTTATGTCTGTATGTAGTGACATTCTATAGCACCCAGAGTCATATGGATACTCTTCGTTATTATTATTGTCATAGAAGCTTTTGAGCAATTTGAAAAAGTATGTGTTTTTTATCACAGATTTGTCAAAAACTTTCATATATTACCAATTTCCAGAGAGGATGTTCTACGTTTTATTGTCGATGCTGATCAACAGCATATTCTAATATCTCATGGAACAGATACAATGTGTGAGACTGCACGCTTCTTGGTCAAAGCTGGGGTTGGAAAAGGCTCAAGTTTTGGACCTGGTGTTGGAGAAAAGGTCAGTAGTTGATATATTCAAAGCAAAAGTCCAATACATCACTGCCAAACAGTTATGGATATATATACATATTTACATGAAATCTCCACATAAGTATTCAGTGATGTCTCATGTATCTGATTATTTCTTAATCTTGTACACCAACTGATTTCCAGTGGTGCAGCTATGTTCATTGTAGGTTCACAGAGTAAGATGTGACAGAAAAATAAAAACATTTCCATTTATCAAGTTTAGATTATGAACCACAAATAAACATGATCCATTAACCGTGAATGATAGATATAAGATTGAATAGATTCATTATAGTAACACAATATTCAGTCCTGATAAGAATAAAGGTCTCAGAAATTAACAGGTCACATATGACAGTCTTGAAATGCTTTGACATTTTCTGTCATATCTTGCTGGAGGTACCCTTCAGTTGCATAAGCTATGCCATTGTAAATTGTTTGATACACAAGTTTGAATAATAACTACATACATGAGACATCACTTAATGAATGTGTGGAGGCTTCAATAAAAATGTCCATTATGAACAAATTTGGCAGAGAGTGAATGCGACTTTAGGTGGGCTCTTCAATGTAAAATGTAATTTCTATTGGTTGAACAACAATGATCTCTTTCCTTGTGCGTTTTGTTTTCACTCCTGATCCTGTTTCTCCCTCAAATTTTTCCAAGATAAGCATTTGTGCTTCTTTTAAATTAAGTGCAGATTTTCTAAATATTTGCCTCTGCAGACAATGGTTGTCTTTGCATGATGTGTCAAGCAGTTTTCTTGTGATATATTGAATTCAATTATATCATGTACAAAATTGGAATGCTATGGCAGGGTGATTAAGTCTCTGAATGGGACATCTATATGCTATATATATTTCCCAAATTGGCTATCATGGTAGTTTGTGACAGTACTTACAACACATTCGAAATAAATGTCATTGTGCCTTTAATGAGACACCCTAAGTAGGTCATGATCTAGGAACTATTCCTATCAGAGATTGATAATAAAGCATAGGTTCCTCATGCAAATTATGCACTTTGAAAAGACCCTGATGGCTACAAATAAAAAAAACACTTCAAAGTTGCAGCACATAATAATAATAATGGCATTTTTAAAGCGCTTTTATCTTTGGAGTAAGCTCAAAGCGCTTTACAAGGCCCAATGGAGACAATCTCATACATTCTCAGCTCCCTGGGAAGAATACAAGGGACACTTTGTGAGGTCCTTCGCTTTAGCAATCACAATGACAATTGCTGCCTATAGTCTGGTACTCAATTATACTGCTGGGTGGACAGGAGGAACACAATAGTAAATTTTCAACCATGAAAATGTTTTCCCATTGCGTGGGTTGAACAAACAACACTTTAAGACGGCTGGCTCTTAAGTCTGACACCTTAACCACTTGGCCATCACGCCCACATGTAAAACTCCCAATGATTGAAGTCATACATCAACTGTCACTTTAACAGTCTCAAAACACTTGTTTGGGTGAAGGAAGCACCAGAGTGTAAAAACTACATGTATTAAACAATTTGAACCAACTGACTGAAATTTACCTTTTGTGGGCTTATTGCAGTTTGGACATGAATCCCTTAAAATTGTTTGATTGCATTTTATTTTTCCAGAATAGTTTCTCTTAATATTGATTAATTGACCAGTGCTCACTCTTCTCTTTTTGAGGTGGTGGTCATTACCGGAGCCTTCAAGCCTGAGTGTTTAAAAGACACAGATGCTGACTTTAATGTAGGTTTTGCAATGGGTTTTCTGCAAGCGTCCCCCACTCCTGGAGTTTATGTGGTTATGAACGGATGTGCTATCTCGGGTGGTTTTGCTGCAAGAAATCAAAATGGAAAATTTGTTGATGAGAGGGACATTCTGTCAAGGTTTTGACTCTTCACAAATTTTTGCAGTGAAGGTGATATCTTATATGTTACACCTCACACAAAAACGTTCTACCTGTCGCTGAAAATTGAGTTATTTTGTTATTGTATAAACTATAACAAAGTATTTGTTGAAAAAATTAAAAGAATTGCTTGAATAATAGCCAACATTTAGCATTGTTTGAAGCAAAAGGCTCTTAAAGTTGAGATTTCTTTTCATTTTATTGACATAAAAATCAGAATTGGATATTTACAAATGAAAAAGCATGAATTTTACTTTAGAATTCATTTTTGCCAAAGAAAGAATTGAAAAAATATGTTAATAGACATCAATTTTTAAAAATTTAAACCCTCGTATATTTACAGAATATTTTTCCGAAACAAAATCAGCAACATGTGGGAAAACCTTTGAAGGAGGATGTCATGTATCATGTCAATAAAAATATATTTCTGAAAGTGTTGTTTCTACGCAAAACAGTGATTGTAATGGATTTGGAGAAAGCATTTAGAAAGCAATCCAATTGCTTGAAAAAAAGTTTTGCCCTTTAAAGGGCATAGGATGCATTTTGCTTTAGAACCCATACCTTTTTATTACGCTAGCCAAAAACTTGTTATTAGTGTTGCAAAAATGAACTTATTTTATTATTTGAAGGCCATCTTTTCTTGAAGCTTTCATTATGGCTGCCGAAACTTACAAAATTTACACATATTTGTTTTATTCTCCTTTAAATCTATGTACCCATACACATATCAATGTTATACATGTTTCCACTTGTTATGCAAGAAAATACAGGTTACCTTCACTAAATTATGACCCTTGAAAGGTCATAAGGTGCCTTTGTTTATTAAAAAAAAGAAAAGCCACAATCCTGATATTAAGCTTATGTATCTTATCTGCCAATACATATGATTTCTTTACTAAACTTATCCCAGTCTTTCAATAGTATTTCAATATATTATGTTATCACTGAAATTCAATTGTTGATGTATCTTTTGATATCTTTGCCTATTTAGCAACTATTGTCATGGTGTGTCTTATAAGGGCAGTTGCATTAGAAAGTAAGGTTACTAGGGAGTCTGATTTTTCTTGATTTGAATTCAACCAAAACCAAAACATTTGACCAACCCATTATTTTCCCTAGCTGTATACTAATTTGAGTTCTCACTGAGTTTGACCAGGTAAAAATAAAGGGGTGTTGTTGTTTTTTACCACATTTATTACCAATTTCTGCCTGGCGTCTTAATCTGAAAACCTGATTGAACATTATTTGGTTTTGTAACTCAAGGGATGTAAGCCTTTTAATAGATCTTCAAATTCCCTCCCTTTATTATTGACTTGGGATGATATTGTAGAATTTTTTAGATATCTGAAAGAGTAAAAGAAAGGAATTTGGAGGTTTAATGGTGACAGGGATGTTTGCTTTGCTTCATAACAAGCCTGGGTAAGATACTAATCCCCAGTAATCCCCTGTCTGATTTTTCTTTCATGACTAATACTTTGACAGTTAGATATAATGTTGCTTATCCCACCGATTTTACTTTTCATCACAAAATCTGTTTTATGTTTTCTTGAGCACTTAAATTTCCTGATGTTTCTGCTGGCATAAATTATCCATGTTAATGTAAAACCTTCAATTGTAACATTCCTTTCGAATTAGAGTAAATTAATGTTCATTTAATTAATGTGAATATGAAAGGGTAAATGCATGGTCAATCTTTTTATATAATATTTTGCTTCATTGAGGATGGATTTTGTATTGATTACTCATCAGTTGAGCAGGTCAATTTCAGGAGTTATGATAATCATAATTTGCTTCGAAATCATAATCAAGTACAAGCTTTCCCTCAGTATAGATTTGCTCTTTCAAGTTGTATTGTGATGGATAACAGAGCAGGATAAACAACAGGACTTTAGTTTAAGTGGCTATACACACACAGACATTCTGTTCTTCAGCAATAAAATCCTCTGCTCTAGTCTTTGGCTTGTCTTAAGCTGAGTCATCTGATATTATATCAACACTTGACTTGTTATTCCTTTAATTATGTTAATGTAAATTAATGATTTTGAAACAAATTCTAGCAGATTTATACATTTTTTTGATATAGTCTTTATAGTCAGAGCTTTACATTTTTTTGTACTATATTGCATTTAATCATATTTGTATCATTCCAGTGTTGTCTACATTTGAATACATTTTTTAATTATTTATGTTGGTTTTTATAATTATGTCTTGTTGACTTTGATATTTTGAGAAATATTTGATTCACTGTTGGGAAGAAGATTTTCAAATACAAAGTGAAATGATGCCTATGATAAAGTGTTTTATTAAATGATTTATCAAATATCTTAGTGTGTCCCTGGATATAAACTTGTTCTTATTCGCTTGACTGTAAGAAAACTTATATTGATAATTTTCATCTAGTGTGTATTTATCAAATCAAATTTGATTTTGGATCTGCCCAGTGCCAAAGTTTGCTGCCACTGGCTTGGTTAATGTATGATTGCCTTTTATATTAAATTCTTGTGTTGCCAGAACTGTAAAAAACCAACAAGTTTTTGAAAGTAGTATCAATTTAATACAACACAAAAATAGACAAACACTTAAAACTTGACCAATAGATATCATTTTCAGGTAATTTCTTTGCTAAATGTCTTACTATCATTTTACGCCCCAGCAGGTTAAACAGAGGCACTGTTGTATCTCACTTTCCTAGGAAGTATGCATGTAAGAGAGCTGTCTTTAGTTGATTGACCTTAACAATAGCACAATTTTATCCATTATCAGGTAACAGTTTTTTTCCTTGCTTAACTCATGAAATTAGCATAACTAGTCTTTCCCAAAGATAAAAAAACATATATTCTGCCATGGTTTGATCCTGAGTAACCCCTGTATATTTTATCTATCAAGATAATTTGGCATTTGCAATAGAAATAACGATGTTACGTTGATTGAGAAAATTGGGGGCGATATTGAACATGTTAAATTATTTGTTAAGATATATTTTTTTCACCCGTGCATCACAGATGGTATATAGACCATCTATCAAAATTTTATGCAGCCAATTTCTTAGTCAATGCGTCGCTATACTGCCCTTGTTAACATATGCAAAATGTTTGCAGTGGTTTGAGGTAGAACTAAGGGTGCTTAATCATAATTGGACTGATGCCACTATGTCATTATTAAGGAATTAATACAAATTGTTTTTGTACCCCTCACTTTTGTAACATGGAACAATGGTAAACATAACTCCATATCAAAAACATGCTCTAAATCCAAAATTTAGGTGGGGTGTATACCCATATGTTTTTAGTATGTTAACATAAAGATTTGAATGTTTGCCAATTTTTAAGTGTATTATTCTAGGAGTTTAGCCCCTTGGAGGGCATCAAGTGCAATTTATTCAACCTTTTTTTAATTTTAGGAACAAATTGTCCCATTGAGTGAAGATTCGCAACCCAGTTTGTCATAGACAGTTTGAACATAAGATATTGTGCTCAAGTCTCACATTTTTGATTGAAACATATAAGAGAATATAACAATAAAAAAATACCTGAACATCATAAAAAGGAAATAACTCTGTTAAAATTTAAAAAAAATTAGATTGAAGCTTTTAAGGAACCACAAGTTTAGCATGTGTAAGATTTCAGATATCTATCTTTGGCGATGGGACCAGAGCGTGTTCCCAAAAAAATAAAAAAATACATAATATAGCAAAATTCTCAAAGTGCCATAGCTCTGTTTTCAAATTGATTATTCGAAAAATTGTGAAAGCTGATTTTAGATAGTCACAAAAGAGCCTCTTTGCAAGATTTCAGATTATTAACTATGAAAATGTGACCATAGTGTGTTTTTGCCAAAATAACAAGGAACATATAGCAAAAACTAACTATAAATCTTTCACAAATATTTCTGGATTTAAATAGCAGAAATTCTATTTTTGGTCTATATCATCCTTACAAAATGAAATTGATCCGAGCAAAATTACTCAAGTTATCACGTAAACAGACAGACAGACACACAGACAAGATGAAAATATACCACTGCACAATATAATTGTGCGTGGAATTACAATGCACAGTGGTACCTTTTGTCCTGTTGAAATGCATTTATTTTCAATTGTTCCCTTTATAGTATAGTTTGGGTTATCTCCCCTTTTAAGATTGTGATCCTTTTGAACCCAATATTCGTTAACATATGATTCAAGTCCTAATATTAACCCAACAAATTATTAGGACACAGAATGTTGCATATTTTGACATGCAACAAGTAGCAGTGTACTCTGTATTGTATAACACTTATTTTATGCCATTTCGTCGTTTTAAAGCCTTTAAGGTGGCTTTGGATTGTGTCCATGAACAATTTTGTCATTAAACAATTTTATTTTATTTTTCCAAATCACATTCAAAGGGATTTTGATTACTTTAACATGAAAACTGGCTAAGGTATCAATAAATCCACAAGTACCCCCCTAACAACCAAAATTGATAATTCATTAGCATGAAAAAAACGTCACAAACTGCATGAAACAAATGTGAAATATAAAAAGACATTAACAATCACAGTATTTAAGCCATCAGAAAAAAATTGATTTTTTTAATAACCTAGATCTTTGGGCTTTATGGGCAAAAAATGAAAGCTTGTCTTCTAAAAATGACCCACATGATTTTTTCATCAATATTCATGAATAAAAAAGGAACAAATTTATATATATTGGTCATATCACTCTAGTTTTTAAAGTTATGAATGGTTTGACACCATTTTGGGTGGACTAGCCATACAATTAGGGAAGCTGGGGGATTTCTACTATGGCGGTACAGATTTTTTATGCGTTAAAGAAATGACGAAAATGGCAAAAAAGTTGTATTTAAAAAATGTCTAAATAATTTTTTTAAGCATTCCCTTATAGAACAACCTTTTATACATGTTATATTCCCTGGAGAAATTTATAGGCCAATCAGTGTTTCCAGGGACATATAAAACATGGAAACATTTGGCATAAAATCAAATGTTTCTCTTTCTCATCAATATTCACGAATACGCAAATGAGCTGATAAGCACATTTGTGCATATAAGCAAAGTGCATGTAATTACCTTTATATTGATACCAATTAAGCTCCTCTAGCATTTTTCGTTCTCAAGATATGGCCAGTTTAAGAAAAAAACGCGCATATATGCTCGGAAATAGGGTGTTGATGATTAAATTGGTCGATTACCCCACTTGAGAACCCACATTTTTTTGGGGAAACTACTCATTTCAGACCCTTAGGGTATAATACCACTATTCTTTTCTCTGAATTAATTACTATATATTCTTACTAAAATATTGACATTTTGAGTAAACAT
>JAUUEB010485402.1:0-16085 GCA_032362205.1 Clione limacina | reverse complement strand
CACTGTAGCCTCTTTTAGTTCCTGTTTCAACTTTGACTCTGCTCGTCCTCAAGATCTTACATTCTTTTGTGTTAAAGAAAACTGCAGTCAAAGTACTTCAGATCTTGAATGTTTCTGTGCTCATCTCATGGAGTGCTGTGCAGACAGAGATAAACTGGGTGTTGCTGAGAGGGAAAGATTAAAATCCACTGTCACCTACATAACTGACTGTCATAAGAAACATAAGAGTAACCTGCCTCCTGGCTTTGTTGCTTACTCTAGCAGTGTGTCTCAAAGCCGTCAAAATTATATCCAGGAAACTCCTTCTATGGTTGCTTCTCCCCTTGAGCAAAAGCAGCTTCAAAATCCAAATGTCACCTTTGCGCATACAGAAACACCAACATCAGAGCCTAGCTCACAATGGACAAACCCTTGTGTTGTTCCCAACCCTCCTGACATGGTCTCAAATGTAGCATTGAGTCATAATGTGACAATGAACACTGCTGTCACACAGGGGCAGCAACCTTTTAATTCTGCAAACATCTATCAACCAATGGCTGGCCATATGGTCAACAATGCACCAAACATGGTTGTTACAGAAGCACATCAGCACGTTCTACCCCAAGTATCTGTTAATCAGCAACCTATATCCTTCCAACACAACCCTGTCCAGCAGGGTCAACACAGTAATCTTAGTAATGGATCAAATACTTCAATGGCTATGCCTCAAAATAATGTGCAACAAGGATATAATGGATCTGGAAACATTAACTCTCAGTTCCAATCCACTATGCCAGTTCCAGCCAACAACCAGTCAGTTTCAACACTCTCTAGCCATACTAACCATAACTGGAACCAATCTTCTGGGGGTCAAAATTTTCTTCAAAATCAAGTGCAAACTGCTGAGCAAGGCTCAGGCCAGCCTACATTTTCTCAAGTGAATTCTAGTCACCAGGTACCTTCATCACAATATGCCATTCAAGATGTGAACACTCACTCTGGAAATATGCACCAACAACAGCCTGCATCCTATTTACCACCAGGAGGACAAGCTGACAACGTAAATACAGGGCAAAATCAGATGCTTGTTGCACCAGTTGGTTTATATCGGAACTCCAATAATCAATTTCATCAAAATCTTCCTAATCAAGCCATGCCAGCAAATCAACATGGCTCAACTATCGGAGGGTTAATGGTGCAGACAAATTACAGTACTCCCAATCAGTCCTCTGGCATAGACCTAAACCAACCTATGTCTGAACTACCACAACCAAAGATGTTGGATCTTCTCTCAGATTCTTATTCCCTTTTACTGGATGGTCCGGACGTCCAACCAATTCATGGTAGTGACACAAGCTTTTCACAACAGCCCCAGTCAGCACTGCAAATCACAAATGTTTCTGGCCAGCAACAATCCCAGCTTGTTCCAGAAGCAAACATTCCTAATTATCAAACATTCAGCAATTCTCAGCACATGCAGCAGTCCTTACCTGCAAACAGTCATCTGCCACTACCAAATGCTTCAGCCACTTTACCCATTTCTCAGGGCCAAGGACAGTTTTCGGCTGTTAAGAATATTAGCCATATGCCAACACATCAGTCAACAAATAATACAAACTTGATGCAGAATTCGTCTCATATGCCAAATTTTCTAGTCCCCTCATCAGGTATTAATACCAACTCATCTGCTGACGTACAACAATCACAGCACTCAGCAAGCATGTCCTCTTTTCTGAATTCAAATTCACCAAACATTGCTTCTTTATTGTCACCTGAGAAGTCAGTGCAGGGTCTTATATCTTCAGCAACACCTCCAAAAAACCCATCAGGAGCAGACAAAGGTTCTCCCCTCAACCCAAGTATCTATCTGAGCAAGACTGGTCAAAGAAACCAAAGTTCAAATTTTGGTGTGAATTCCATGCATCCAAGAGGTGGTGCAGTACCAGCATACCCAGGGCCTCGGGTACCAGGGGGATTACCACCTATGAGAGGCTCACATCCAATAGGGCCGCAGTACAATCATCAGCTTGCAGGTTTGCATCCTCAGAGACCTGCAGCTCAGAGGTTTTCTATGCGAGGAAGGTCATCTTCTAATCGTGGTTCAGCTCGTGGTGCAGCCCGTGGTGCTGCTCGTGGTACAGCTCGTGGTGCAGCCCGTGGTCGTCCCTCAACTGCACCTATGGGCAGGGGTTCAAATAGTTTTAATCCTACTGTTATTGAGGATGATGAGGATGTTATTGTTACTGCTGTAGTAAAAACAAAATCACCTGCTCCACAAACAGCTCAGAGAAGGCATGCTTCCCAAATGCCTCAGAGAGGACATGCTTCCCAAATGCCTCAGAGAGGAAATGCCTCCCAAATGGTTGAGAGAGGACCAGCTCCTCAAACAATTCAGAGAGGACGTGGTGCTCCACTCCAAATGACTCAACGAGGCAGAGGTACAAGAGGAATGCCTGATGGAAGAGCAGGGCACAGGTTGCCTATTCAGAGGAGTCAACTGCCACCAAGTCCTCAGGCTAAAGCCTTTGATGCTTCTAGGCACTTTGAAGACTTGGCTTGTTTTGGAGCTGGTAGAGATGAAAATGTTCAGCAAAGAAATCAAGATGATGACCTGCAGATTGTTTCTGTGACTCCAGGGAAAAGTCAAGCTGTTAATGCTGCAAATTTTTCCTTCTGTTGTGTACACTGTGGTATGGATCAGGGATCCAAGGATATCATGAAGAAACATATGACAACTGCACATAATGACTCAATTCTTGGGGCATTTAGAGATGTACAAACTGGACGCCTCTTATTTTTCTGCCCAAAGATGACCTGTGAGTTTATGACTTATGACGAAGGAAAATTGTTAGAACACATAAGGAAATGCTACAACTGCCCAGATAAAACCAAACTACCATTTGATTTGCCTTTTGCTCTCAGCAATCTTAGGGCCCTCAAGATAACTCAGATTGAATTGAGCTCTCCTCAGGGCACTCACCCTAATGACATGGGTGGCCAAGGCCTGAGAGATAACTTCAATGACAGTCTCACCGATGCATTTGATAATATTGTAGAGAATGTGTCTGGCAGAACTATAGTAAGGCCTGTTGCACCATCTTCATCCAGACAAAGGGCATCAGCTGGAACTCCCCCACAGGCTATGGCTCACCATATGGCTGGACCAAGAGGCCCAATCAGAGGACCAATGAACAGACATCCAGAAAGTCCAAGGGCCTCAGCCCCATCTATGTATCAGCAGCAGCTGCAGACTCGTTTATCTAGACCTTACAGACCAAGAGGAGCATCTCGTGGTCGACCCCCAGGCCCTCAAGGTTTGAGAATGCCAATGCCAAGACAACCAATGAATCCAGGAAGCATGCCCAGACGACCGATTAATCCAGGAAGCATGCCCAGACAGATGATGAATCAAGGAAACCTGCCTGCAAGAGGCAGAGGAGGGCAGATTAGAAATGTTGCACCACCTCAAAACTCTGTTAGGCCGGCAGGTGGTGGATTTTTTGGAAATGACATGAACACCCCAATAGAAATTGACCTTGATGCTGATTCACCACCTCGGCCTGGTGATTCAAACAATCAGTCATCTTTAAACAGTTCTACCATGCCCCAAACACATATTACAGCTAATCCTCAGATCCTTCAATATCTTAGCTATAGAACTGGCGTGAATGTTCAAGCTGTGGCTCCTCCTACAAAAAGAAATGACTCCTCCCACCAGCTGGCAAATAATGCCCCTCCATCGGTATTTCACCCTGCTCAAATTATTAATCAACCTGGATCAACTGCCGTAGCTGCAACATCCACTGGTGGAGCATCTATGGACACTTCAGCCCTGCAGACAGCTCCTTTTTCAGGGGAAGTGGCTCCTGGGCAAGACGCACGTTTGTTAACAAAATTAGTTTCACAAGCATCCCAAGAAACAGGCAGTTCTAGTTCCAATCCTCAACCAGATACCTCAATCAGTTCTGTTGAAACTCAGAGTGAAGAATCCAAGATTAATACCATAGTACTAGAAAAAGTCTTTGCTAAAGTTCCTCATATGCCTAAATACCTGTCTCGTCGCTTAGTTACAAAGTTCAAAAGATATGCAACAATGAAAGGTTTGAAAATTACTGCAGACTCTAAAGTGATTGACGAATTTGTTAATAAAATTTACTATAAGGGCCCTTCAACAAATACTACTGACACCCAGGGTCATGCTGCAAACCCTGTCGCGGCTCAACAAGGTCCAAACGATGATAATCATACTCAAACCACTGTAGAATCACAAGGAACGTCTGATGTTCATCAAGGTCAGACCAGAAATGTTAATGAGGGGATGGATTGTGATACAGTGAGTAGCATAGCAGATGTTCAAGAGAAACAAGTAGAAAGCCAGGAGGATGGAACAGTCAAGGATAAAGATGAAACTACTTTACCTGGGGATACTGAGAATCAAAATAAAGAATGTAAGAGCGGTGCTGATTTACATTCCAGTGAAGATCCAGATGACATTATTACTACTCAAGTTGTTTTACCAGAAAGGAGTCTTAAGTTTTCTGGAGCTTTTGCCAGCCTCCTCAAACAATCCAAACTCAAGGCAGCACAGGAAAAGAAGAGCTCACAGCCAGGTCAAGATGTTGTGCAAAGTGACAACATGGAAAGCCTCCAATGTGATTCTGATGCAGAATTACCAGAATTGACTTCTTTTGGTATCAAAACCCCGGGTGACAAGAGTGCAAGTGATCAACTTTTGCTAAAGAGTGCAATAGAGCCATCATTATGTTTTGTTGAACAGCAGCAGAATTATCAGTTGAATTCTGTGAGGAGATCACTTTTTTCAACATTTGCATCAACAAGAGACTTGACAGAAAGCTTATCAGAACCAGAAGATAACCATTCTTCACATAGCTTGCACGTCAAAGATAAACTTCTAGATGGCTCCCTTGTAGGTGATATAACTTCATATCCTAAAGAAAGACCAGCAAGCACAGGTTGTATTTTTGCACCAATGCCAATTGTTAACCCTACTCCAGTGGTTGCTAAATCCGGTGTAGAGAATTTACTCTTAGGGCATGACAACCTTGAAGTTGATATTGCAGGAAACCCCTTAAATTTAGAAGGAAATCAAAATGATTTGGAAGGATCACTTAAGTTAAAAGCTAAGCCATGCTTCTTTGACAAGACAACTGGAAAACTCACCCTCAAGGTGACTAAGGGTAATGGTAAAAGAAAAGGGTCTACTGACAGCCTGGATAAAGATGAAAGTGCTCAGTTGGATATTCAGATGAAATTAGTAGAGAAAGATGTTGATGGTAAAGGCAGGAGTCAGGGGTCAACAGAAACCCAGGAGAAAGATAAGGATGAAAGTGCTCAGTTGGATATTCAAATGAAACCAGTAGAGAAAGAAGTTAAGGTGACCAATGGTAAAGGTAGGAAAAAGGGGTCAACAGAAACCCAGGAAAAAGATAAAGAGGGAAGTGCTCAGTTGGATAGTCAAATGAAACCAGTAGAGAAAGAAGTTCAGGTGATTAAGGGTAAAGGTAAGAAAAAGGGGTCAACAGAAACCCAGGAGAAAGATAAAGAGGAAAGTGTTCAGTTGGATAGTCAAACAAAACCAGCAGAGAAAGATAAGGTGAAGGGTAAATTAAAGAGAAAGGGGTCACCTGAAATGCAGGAGAAAGATAAAGATGAAAGTGTGCAGTCAGATAGTCAATTGAAACTGGTAGAGAAAGATTTAAAGGTGACTAAGGGTAAAGTTAGGAGAAAAGGGTCACCTGAAATGCAGGAGAAGGATAAAGAAGAAAGTGCACAGTCAGATACTCCAATGAAACCAGTAGAGAAAGATGTTAATGTTCCTGGGGAGGATGGTGAGTGCAGTAAGGAAAAAGAACCATTTGTCAGGCGGTCTGATAGAAAAAGGAAAGAGGTGAGATCTTACGATAAAATTGATAATGCCAACCTGCTGGAAGAGCTTATGTCTGAAGAGGATGATGACTACAATTTGGATCTTGATGATGAAGATTACGATGATGACAGTGGAACCGAGTTTAAGCTTGGTCATCGCCCTGTGAAAAAGATTAAGAGAGTCAAGAAGCCGATTATAGAGGACCCTACCCAATTTGACATGCACACTAAAGGTTCGTTCAAATGCTGGGTCTGTAATAAGAAATTTACCCTTTGTATGTCTGTAAAGAGACACATCATCAAGAAACACAAAGAGGGTTTGTGTGCCATCTACCTTAAGACTGTTGAAAACAAGTCTGTGCCAGAGCTAGTTGTGTTTTGTCCTAAAGAATGCAAATACAGCACCACAGATGTCAAGGCCTTCTCTAAGCATGATGAGACATGTGAGCAGCCTATGATCAAGATTGGAGAGGATGATTCTGATAGCTACGCGCAGATAAATCAACTCTTTATCAAAGACATAGTGCCAGAGGTGAGCATACTTAAGATTCTTGTTGTTGCAATTTATGTTTTGTTTTCACAGTATTAATTAGAGGTGTCACTTATTAAAATAAAAATGATTCTTTAGAGCAAATTATAGTTGAGTCAATAACAGTGTTTGGAAAAGTAGTAGAAAATAACAACACTTACAATTTAGAGCAGAGTAGTTTAGCTTAACTGACTACTTGAACAGAGGAGATCAGTGATCTTCGAGAAACCACTCGCAAGTAGAGTAATCTAATGTTTCTGTTTTTTTTTTAATTACATAGTTTTCTCAGCCACACATTTGTCCCACCACTGAATGGGATCACTGATAAAAAAATTTAATTAGATATAGATCATTTTAGTCCTACACTTGTAGTTATTCAAATAGATATGCGGCATACATTTTCAACTATTCTATGATTAAAAAGCTATAGATAAAAGAAATATTGAAAAAAATATTTTTGAGGTTGAATTTGTTACAGTCAATTATATTTTATTAAATTAGTCTTTTTTAGAGATAGAAAAAATAGAAGCACAACCACCATTGATGGAAATAAGCATCAACATCTTTAACAATTTACACTGAATTGTACGCCTGCTTGCGTCAGGATTTCTTCTAAGATTGAGCTTTAGTTTGAACATATAATTAAAAACATACCAAAGGGATTCTTAGAATAATAAAATTAATTAAAATGCAACTATTTTGGATTTTATGAATTTATTTTGTTTTCCCCATATTATTTCATTAAATATCACACAAACACTTTTGATTTTGACAGTATAACTACGTTTGGAATTTTACCAGTCATTTCACCTTTGAGATCAGTCAGAGGTCCCTGGTTCCATACTGGGTTTCGGCAACCCCTGCGGCTCGGCCTGATTTAAAAAAAAATTTCAAACCATCAGCCATTCGAACCATCCTGAATGTAATTTTTAATCATACATGATTTAATAAAATAATAATAATAAATGACATTTATATAGCCCTTATCCCTGCGACAGGCCCTAAGCGCTTTACAATGATACAATACATTCACATACAGATGAATTCACTTATAACGAAATCGCTTTTAACGAATAATCAGTTATTACGAACAAAGAAAAATCTACCTTAATATATCCCTCTTTCTACCATTAAAATATATTTCTTTATATCACAATACGATTTATAAGAAATTGCTTATAACGAACAAGAATTAAAGAAATGGTTAAGCAGCCAAGAAAAATGAATCAGTTTGATCATTATTTCGTGAAACACAAGAGCAGTTTCTAAGTATTGTGATGCAAAGATGTAGACACTGATTTATTAGTCTGTTTTTGTCAAGCTAGGGCAATGCATGCAGAGATCAGAGGATATACATTGGAGGGAAGAGCGAAATAACTGGCCAATTTCAACAAGTTCCCCTGATTTTGGAGTTTTTATAAAACAAACATTTCTTTATTTCCCAAGCAATTTGTTACGAGAGAATTCACCTGTACTTATTCACTCATACATTTTTGATTGCAGACCCTTTAATTTCCCTTTAAGATACATTCTTTCAATGTGAATATTTTTCTTTTGCAGTTGATAATCATGTTGGAAGATGGTGAATATTTGGACTCCAAGCCCGGTAATCACCAATCATGGAAGACATCCAACACTTCATTACCGACTCCTTCAGATTTTGAAAACACACCTGGTGCTTCAAGTATTGAATTTGGCCCACATGTTAAGTCGGAGTGGTGGTTAGATTTTGGACATGAAACAAACAGATCTAATGTGAAAAGTATGGAATCAATAGTTCCAGATTCTATTGTGGTATCAGGAGGTGATAGTGATAGTATGTCGTCAGGTGTAAATGTGAAATCAATAGGAGCTGAGGTGCCTGCCTCATCTGACTCCAAACATTTTAGCTCAGAGTTCAAGCCATCGTCTTTTTCAACAGAAAATTCTTTTGTTCCCATAGAGTTGAATGGGAATGAAAGTGATGACGATGTCATAGCTCTTTATTAAATCTTTGTTTACACATACTGCAATTATTGCAAGATTGTGTCCTAATGACTGTTGGCTGGAAAGACAAAATTCTTTATTGATGCATATTTGTAAATTAACTTGTTACCATATTCTTTCTTAAAACCTATTTTTTCTTTGCCCAAGTAATGTCAAAATGAAAAGAGAAAATATGTCAAAATGTTACTATACTAATCAAATTGTATAGCATGTAAACCACAAATGTAAATGTATGGGTGCCTAGGACTATTAGAAGTCACAGGAGCTTGTTTTGAGAAAATATGGAAAAAAAGTTACTCTTGGTTATTATCTTTGAAAGGGCTTATATAACATAGCCAAATGACATGATATTTTGATGATTTAAACACCAAAATACAGAGAGTTCAGTTTACTACAAGATTAAGATTGAACAAAAAGGTGTCATAGTGACCAAGTGCCCCAGGCACCCACATAAATGGGCATACACAAGAAGACTGTTATGCATAGGCATCATACATTCTTTTGCAAAACAAAGTGGCTGATTACAAATGCTTCTTTAGCTGGCAAAAATCATTTGAATCCAGGATGTCTTGGGAAGCAGGTCTCTTAAGGAAAAGCCATTTACATAAGTGAGTAAAGTAAGATTAATAGAAACAAGGAGTTGTATTAAATTGAACAGGTTGACTAAAAGAAGAAAAAAACTAAATTGTTCATCAGGAGATATTTGATTGTACAAACTAACCTTTGAACTCAAAATAAAACTTAATTCCAAGTTCACACAGAAATAAGGATGGTTAATAAAATGCCTGTAACTTTTGACCTCTGTGTGACCCTGTGATAAGATCTCTTGCTTAATGTTAAATAGCATTAATTCAAAACCAACCAGTGCCAACTTATCACGATTCTTTCTTAGATACCTGATTTCATTTTGATCTTTTTTTTTACTGACTATAATTTATCAAACATTTCCAGAGAAATATTACTAGAGAGTGTACCAGATTTACACACGGAAAATGGCATATATGTGACAACTGTGATTTTTTTCAGAGAAATAGGCATTTGTAATCGGCCACATTTTTGCAAATAAAGTATATTATATTCGATGTGCCAACTTATTCTTAACATTCCTGAAATAGGCTTTGTATAAGTGACAGGATTTAGAAAAATGTAAGGAGCTTCATTTTTTTTTTTATTAATTTGAACTAAATGCCATGTCAGTTAGGACATTTAATGTCATACCTAATCTTTCTCATAAGTTTCCCATACATAATTTCATTTTGCCATACTCATTTTGTTTCACCCCTACTGTCATGCTATTTTGACGTTGTAGATAGTGTATTTACTGTAATTATCATTTGTTTCTGCCATAGCATTGCATGCTTGCTTATAAATGTTTTCCGATTGTAGAACCTACTGCTTTGTTTTAACGATTGACACCACACAAAAATATACTTTTATAAATGTTAAAGACTTTAAAGCTTTGGTTTGGACGTTTTTCTCAATATTTGTGTAACCCATCTGTGTTCATGTCCTTAAGTATGGACAATTTTTTAATCATGAATTTGATAAAATCAAGTTAAGCTGAGAACACATCATGAGATGCGTGCTGCGTAGATATATTTTCTGATTCACTCACCTTGTATTTTTAATTCCTAATATGGACTGCTCTTTTTCTTAAAATGATAATTTGAGTCACGTCTGTTATTAACATTAAAAAAATAAAAATAAGACTTAGTATGGGTAAATATAAAGGAATAAAATCAAAACACCAAATGCTCTATAGTAAGTTTGATGAATGAGAATGTTCCTTCTGTTCTGTGTCATTTCAATTTGTTTGCTCCCAACTATAAGTGTAAGCATTATTTTGATTGTCATCTTGTAATCCTGTCTCATATCTTAATGGTTACAAAATAAATAATAGGAATGCAATACAGTAAACCCTCAAAATTTACAAATACAAAATATGAGCCATTCTATTTGTATCTGAGTCAAGCTCTAACTCTTCTACTATGAGTATTGATTTAAAAATATACTACAAACAGTTTTGAATCAAGACACAAAACATAATTCTGATAGAAGAAACAACCTTGATTCTGCCTCATAAAGAACTTTGAAAGATTTTAACCACAAACAGTAAACAGTACCCTTTTTATTTGTTACACAACTACTGACTAACTTTTAACATAAGTCTTTTTTTGGTTTTGTTCGATAGCTATAGAATTCATTTTATGAGTAATTTTAAATCTTGGAGTCTGGAGTAGAGACATTTGTTTTTTTCGATTCTGAGACCCTAACTCTACCTCTAGGTATAGAAACAGATTCCGGAAAAAAGCCAAAACTTCCATCTCCGACTAGACTATAGACATCCTTGCTTGTGACTGCCAGACGGAACTCAGACTTTTCTGGTGTTGTTTTGAAGGGGGTTTACTGGTTAAGTTCTATCTGGCCAATGCCACATGTGGAAAGTAATTGAGAAATTGCATACATTACTGGGCATCAGGTTGATTGGCTACTGCCCAAACATCAGTGCATAATTGCATGAATATATTTTAATGTGTCCCTTGAGCAGCAGCTAAATGGGATTGGGCTTTTCCTATCAAAATAGGGAATCCTCAGTTGCAGCATGAAGCATTATTAAGACTTCTCTGTGCCATAAGGTTTTGAGTATCTTGAAAGAGAGACAGGGAATTAGGTGTTGAAAAGTTTTTTATTGAGGTAGCCCTAGTTTGAGGAGCACAGCCAATGCTGTTTGAAATCAGTGCAATCTTTTAAAGTCGAAAAGATTTGTTGTCAGCAAATAACTGGCTAGTATTGTCTATTACGTTTTGCAATATATCTGCTTTATTTTGTTTGTACTAAAATGTCTTTTGTGAAAATGATATTCTTATTACGATTAAGAAAATAATCACATATTGTCAAGGCTGTTGTGTCATTGGTTTATTTTTTTAATAATTGTGCGGATACAATCCAACATTGCATATATATCATTTATTTTAAATAGCTCTTGTCCCTGATGATGGAACCTCTGTTGTTTACAACCAACTACACTTAACACAGAAGAGTAAGAAAAAATTATTGTATAGTGTTCTTCTTCCATTGAAGTTGTAGCATCAGTATTGACAACTGTCACAACGATTGTCATGTTGATTTCATAATCATTATTTTGAATTGTTATGCTTGTTGATGCCTACAGCCTTTGTTTTTTTACTGTATTTATCATTGCTCTCATGTTGTGGATGTTTGTAAAGTGATAAAATGATTATATGTTGTATGTACAGAAGATAGCCATATTCCTACTGACAACAATTGAAGCGTGTTTTTCCAAAACTGGGTAAATGCAGTTTTCACATTTTGCTCTAATCCCACTGGCAGAGGAGAAAATTAAGCTTGTTGCAATGATAATTATACAGTTTAAGAACAAACATATCATGTATTTTCTGTCTTAATTTGACTTTGATTATTCAGGTATGATCAAATTGGTTCCAACTTTTTAAGGGGAGATAACTCAATTTTCAACAAAACTGCAAATAATCAGTTTGAGAAAAACGCTCTTGCCATGCTTTGATCCCTTTATCAAATAACTGAATGTGCCCTTAACTACATGAGAAGGCAATAACCCTGAAACAATACCATATAACTTTCAAATACATAAAATACTGCACTGTTTTCATGGTTGATTATAACTAGGAACGCACTGAAGATAGTGTCACTTTTTGGTACCTCCCCTTTGTGCAAGTATCGTCAGATGTGCTTGCTCTAACTTTGCATCTAGGTGAGAAATGTGTTAATTTAAAAGTTTGGTCAAAGTGTAATTGAAGTTTGGTGATCTCGATGATTGAAACCTTTGTGTTAAATGAAGCTTTAGAGTGTAAATAATGTGTTATCATTACATATTGCAATATGTAAAATTTATAATTTAGGTGAAATATGCTTTCAACATCCCACTCTCTTGGTGCTGTCTTTAAATTCTTGCTTGTAAATGTTTTTGTCAAATCATTGCACTAGCTTGTGTTTGTGTGTGTGGGGGGGGGGGGGAGGAGGAGGAGGGGAGGGGGTGTAATATTGATTTGATATTTCTAATTATGAAAATGATTTATTGGTATGAAGTCCATTTTTAAACATATCACCTGTTTATTCTAAGACCTAAGATAAAGGGTACACATTCTGCACAAAATGTCATTCATTGCTGCAAGTACTTTGACTAAATACAGAAGGCCTGGTGACCTTGATGAAAACAAAACCTACCTACTAAAATTTTGTTTCTTTAAAGTTTATCCAAAAATTTGCGGCCACCCTAGAAATTAGAAAAAAAACGGTAAGACATATGTTTTTAAACAAAGGGGCCTCAAGGTGTCTGAGATATCTTTTGTTTGATATTGGTTGATAATGAAAACTTGCCATAATATGACATTGTTATCTTAAATCTTCTTGCATAACATACACTTTGTGGATATTGAACAAAAATGTGTTCCGTTGTGCTTAAGTTCTAATTGATGATATATTGCTGTGTGTGGTGTATCATTTCCATGGTTACAGATAATTTTTTCTGTCACATCAGTTGGTTATTCTTTCTTTTTTCTTAAGTCATGTACATTTTTGTTAGGCATGTAAAAGATACTGTATGTAAAAAATTATTGATTTTTAACCGGTCGCCTACGCCGTCACCCAAAAAAGAAACACAGTTTTTGTTAATCTGTGTTGTTACGTATTCACTGGTCTCAGCCTAGTCATCGTGCCATAAAAGGTTGATAAAATTACCCTATCAGCTTGGTATTATGCAGTATGATGTAATTTGATAACATGTTTTTTGGGAAAAAGCGTTTACAAGTGACCTTTAATCAAAAGGGATGATTGTTTGAAGCTCACTTCCCATCATGCAAATACAAAAGATTTAACATTTTAATTTTTGAACATTGGTTTCCAATTATTTATGGATCTTATTTTCAAAAATTTCCAATTATAATAACAGTTGTTTTTCCATCAGTAAGTATTTTGCTTATTTGGAGGAGGTTTTTTTTCAAATTGTTTTTGGTTGTTTTTTAAGGGTGCAAGAATCACTTTCCTTGTGAGATATAAATTCAAAATCCAGCTGTCTGCAAATTTTCAGTACTGATTTTCATAGAAGTAAAGTGCAGTGTTCTTAAGTTAACATTTTAATGACTGTTGTAAATATGTTCTTTCTTTAAAGGTTGAATGTTCAATTTGAGATAGTTCCAAGTAGGAAAAGTTACTGTGAATGGAGCCATTGTTAGCATACAACTGCCGTTTCTTTCTATTGGCTGGCTACCAGAACTGTTCTTAAGTGCCGGACCTGCCCTGCAACATTCTCGTCTGTCCGGTTAATATTTTCTGGAAAAAAACAGAGACAATTACAGCTATCAGACAGAATGTCTGGTAAAAACAGATACATGTCTGTTTGGTATTCTATTTTTTTTAAAGCAGATTGTCATTGGTAAACTTAACCAATATATTATATACCGCGTTGTAAAAATCCAAATTGATAATTTGCAAAATATTTAAATTTGTGAAAAAAATGTATATATGGAGAATCGTGCATCAGATATTGTAAGAAATTTTGATTCAATAATATTTGATTAGATGAATAATATATATCTTTCCAAAAATGTTTTTCTTTAAATATATTTTTACTTAACTATAGTTGTTCCACAGAGATAAAAAAAACGTTTTTTTGCAATTTTTCTTAAAGGGCTTGGAATTATTAGGCCATTTGAAATTATAAGTTCAATACTTTTGTTCATAATACAGGTAAAAAAAAATTGTTATCAGTAAATTGTTTTTGTAAAAATACAGTTTTCATCTAAATTTGATGAAATTTTAACACAAGTGTTTAATCATATAAGAATAAACTATACATCAAAATCTTTCTCACATCTTGAAAACTTTACTACTCAGCAACTCAAAAAATAGCTTTTCTTTTAATCCGATTTTGCATTTTTATTTTACTAATAACAAATAAACAACTTTTTGTTTACCTGTTTGAACCCCATTCTCTGTGGAACAACTATAAAAATACACTGTTGATAGTTTTGTTGATGTGAATAATGTGATTGTTTTATAATTTCATTAGTACAGTAGAGTCAGGTTAATTCAAACCGCTCCGGGCCGACCAAGTCGCTTCGAAATATCAATAATTTGTAATAAGAATTACTTAAAGAAAGAGGGAAAAATCGGAAGTTTTGAAATTGCTTAAAATTAGCTATCCTTCGTTAGACTCTACTCTGCTCTCCTCTCCCGGTGATTAGAATTATAAACTCGGAAGTTCTAATGCACAATATGTTTTTCATTCGACATTTTCGTACGTAACTTAGTCCTTATTGGGCGATTTATATTGATGAACATCATCTTTAGACCAAATTGTCCCATCTCATAGGTACAGAATTCGTATTATCGATAGACTTATTCGTATTAAGTATTATTTTTTTACTTAAACAAAGAGGGGGGAAATCGGGACTTAAACATTTGCTTTGAATTTTCGATAATTTGTATCAACCGGGTTCGTATTATCCGGATTCTTCTGTAATATCAGAGTTTCAACACAAGTGATAAATCATTAAGGTTATCTTAGAATAAATAATGGATGTATGTGCATACATTGGTTGTATTGTTCATAGACTCTTAATATATAACAGGCCTTAGTAAGTGTCCAACACCAGCCTTTAACCATTTAGTTGTTACAGTGTGTAAAGCTGTCACTGTTCAGGGGAGTTACAAGACAAATTAGATTCAATTCACACATACTGTCATTTCCTTTCAATAAAGTTATTCAGTCCAGAATGAGGACAGTTCTGTTATATATCAAGTGTCTATATCATCCTGGACATGGGACGTGTGTTATTTGTAATTGTTTCTTATATAAGATTTTGTTTTATCAAAATAATATTTGTATATGTTGACTAACATGCGGCAATGACTTAAGGGTAAGTCACTGGATCTATTTCCATGTATGGTATCTGAGGTTGCTTTGCTTCAAGTTTTTGGTTTGTGATGAAAGTGCTTATGGCCCGTGTGAAATAAATCTCATAATTAATGCAAACTTGATGAGAATCTTCAGACCCTTGTTGTCATTTTGACTTAAATCTTTATTTACCAATTATGTTGAATCATTTTTCTGCTTGGCTTTTGTTATATTGTTGTCAATAAATTTTTACAATAAATGCAATAATCAGTTTTATCTTTTTGGTTTGAGTTCCTTATTTTTCACTAGAGTAATTTTTGAAAAAATAACAGTTAAAAATTGTAATAAAGATGAATTAATATGACAATTTTAAGACACTAACCCTGACTGACCTATTCATTTTGCATAATTTAATTTTTGATAATACAAACTTGGTTAATCCCCCAAAAATATGTCTGTATCCACTAAGGGACCATTCACAAATTATGTTGATCTTTTTTGGGCCATTTTTTACCTCCCCTCCTGTAATCTTTTGCTGACCCCCCTGGATTACATATTTTTTTCATAGGATTTTTCAGATATATACACGTCTGTTACCGATGATTATGAACATTATTTTGCTCTCCCTTTGTTTTTTCAGACTTTGAGAACAAATATCAAGATGAATCTTTGTTCTTTCTTATTTCCTTTTTTTTAATTTCACATCTGAAAAACTTCCATTTTCAATTTTTAAAAAATTACATAACTTTTCGTCACAACCCCCCTCACTGTAATATTTTGTAATCTTTTGGCTGACCCCCCCTCCTCCTA
>JAUUEB010485401.1:0-30208 GCA_032362205.1 Clione limacina | reverse complement strand
ACACACACACACACACACATACACACACACACACACACAAAGAGAGCAAAGGATTACTACTCGTCATGATATTGAACCCCTACCTATTATCTGTATTGCTTCCCTTGTGCAACGAGCGACTCTACGACATGAGTTACTCCCAATCAGAATTAGCCCTTACAAAACAGTGTTGTTTTTTGTGCGTCACCGGCAACTATTTTAAGGTATTTCAACCCTAAATAATAGATAAAAAGATACTATTTGGTTGTGGTTTTCATATCCATACTGAACAAAAATGATAAGTCGTGTCAGTTTTAAAAGTTCCATGTTAAGATATACTAATGGGCGTCACCCTAATTGTTTCCAGGAGTGGGCAAAAAGTTGAAAAAGGATCGAGCATTGTGGGCTCCGGTCCTAGTGTCTGAGCCATGTAAAAATGTCAATCAAATCAGTGCATTTAGAGCCATCTGGTAGTCACAACTACCGTATAATCTTATTGCTGAAAATGTTTTTTTGTAGGTTTTAGGATGATTACTTATTACGTACATCATGATACTAGACAATTCCTTGGAACAAATATAATAGCAATAAGCGACAATTGTATTAGAATATGAAACAAAAAACGTTGATATACTTACTCATCAGGTGAAATAAATGGTGAATACTGGCTGGCTGACTTTATCTAACCTATTTATGGCAAACAAGTAAGATAATATATTTTTCCCCTATTAGTTTCCATTAATTTGGGGGAGGCCTGCGACCCGTCCCCCCTAGGTACGTCCCTGATCCCAGGTGCGTAGCCAGGGGGACATGGGGGAATGCCCCCCCCCCCCATTTCGATCCAAAATACTCTAGTTTTGCACAATTTTTCAAAATTTCGGCCATTGATCCCCATTTTATATGCAAAATGCCCTAAATTTGCACCATTTATAACTTATATCAAAAATTTCGGCCGCTTTGCGGCCATTGTTTAAATTTGCACCATTTATAACTTATCTCAAAAATTTCGGCCGCTTTGCGGCCATTGTTTAAATTAAATCCAAAGATGTCCCCCCCCCCCCCATTTCAAAATCCTGGCTACGCGCCTGCCTAATTCTACTGGGTAACAGCATACTTATCATCAGTCTTATAACGGTTCATTTGTTAATAAGGTCCAGACAATTCATGTCTCCCTCAGTTTAAGCTACAATAGCCGCTCCCCGGAAGCAGGAAAGAAAACGAAACAAGTCATGTGTGACCATGTAAACAGAGCGGTATTGGAAACTTGTTTTCTTAAATTTTGTAGAATGATTTTCACTTATATCGAACAAGACAAAATACCGGCCAACTGGTAGTGAATGACTTAGAGACCAAATTGTGAATCTTTTATTAAGATTTTGAATCATTTTCACATCTGATGTTTAATTGAATATCACCCCATCTAAACTGAAGCACAACTCGTGTATATCCTACTTGTAACAGTATAATGATCTGTTAATCAGTACTATAACAGTACATTTGTTAAAGAGCCGGGTGAGATCACTGTTGAATAACTAATTTTAAAAGGCTGCGCTATGATTTGGAGCCACTTCGGCTCGGTCTTTTTTACAAAAATCGCCTATTTGAGCCTTTTTTGTTCCTATTTTTTCTACAAATTCGGTTAGGTTTAATCGTACACTCAGGCAGTTTTTACCCTAAATTCCGGTACAAGTTCGTAGTTAAATCTGCCCGAATCCATGGCCGAATTGCCTGAATTTACAGACCAAAACTGCCCGAAACAGGGCTTCAGCTACTGCAACCCCCCCCCCCCCCCCCCGGCTCGTACGCCTAGGTGTGCCCTGGTCAGGATTCGAATAAATACAATCTTTTTATTCTTCGCTCAATGCAGACTCCTTACCGTTGAGCATTCAGGGTGGCACTACCTTTGCTCTTCAAGAAAAAAGTCAAGTAATGCATAAAATGAGAGAAAAACAAGTAAAATCATCAGTAGTTGCCCTTTGTTTAATCTGTGTGGATCGATTGAAGGAAACTGGCCAGACGATTCAGTAGACAGCACGCATGTCATAATCAAACAGTATTCTCAGCGAAACAATTGCCTAAAATGTTTCACTACATTCCGTTTTTCAAGGGAAACAATCACATAAACGGAGATATCAATATAGAAATAGTAGTCTCCCTTTATGAAATCAAACTGTAATGGTTCAAATTGACTCTTCGTCTTTTATCTGTGATGGCGGGGATCAAAGTCGAATTGCGGGTGCACAAACTCGTTGCGCTGAACACACTACATCAACAACGTGCCCGATATCGCATGTAGTACTCACCCTCGCTAACTGAAAGTTCCTCGTTCCCTTGAAGAAAAATTGCGACTCGTGTATCGTGTATAGGCATACAGCTTCGGGCTATTTTCCCGTCTCACTGTCACAATGACATGTCCCTGTTAAGCAGGTGTTTGTCTATCTATGTGTATGAAATAGCATGTGTTATATGAGTGCCCTGATATGACGACTTTCGTCGTAGACCTATTCCCCCGTTATTGTCTACTGTAAATAGACGAGATCAAACCAGAAAACGTTTGTAGACTTGATGAAAATGTGAGATGTGTTCATCTAAGGGGCATTGACAGTTTATCCGCATTATTGAGTGGAAATTGTCTTTCTTCGCTTTTAACTATTACGGGTTATAAGTCCCATTTAATGCGCACTTTATTTCTTGTCCGACATCACGCTGTAAGCCGGTGTACACAATTGTGGTTTCTCGACTCGACTCTTGAGGATAATTTCGGTTATGCACCACATTCATAATTCCCGATTATACCCGAGTTTAGCGTGATTTGGTACCAAAAACCACGACGTTTGAGCGCCAGGGAAAGCTTCAATTCCTTGCAAAAGAGAAAAATCGGGATATGAAACTTGAAAACTGTCCGTTGATAGCATTCATTATAAACTAAAAAGGTACTCACATAAAAAAAAAATATGTTCACACATTCTACAGTGGGGAATCGAACACCGGCCGCTGGGGTGAGAGCGCGGAATTCTTACCACTAGCCCACCTGAACCGGTGCTTTCACGCAAACGAATACATGTTTGTTCCTTGCAGAAAGATTCCAGGTGCCTATCTCTTTCTCTCTCGCTCAGAATTAAGTATGAAAGCGATAGTAGCTGGAAATTGAAATATTTAATATGTAAAAACGATAACGCAAAATGCAGTCAACACTATGAATTGAATCTGTTCGAGGAAAAAGCGAACGGTGAAGTAGAAGAAAAAAAAGAAGAAAAAGAAGAAGAAAACGAAGAAGAAAAAGAAGAAGAAAAAGAAAAAGAAAAAGAAGAAGAAAAAGAAGAAGAAGCGTAGACAGAGAGAAAGAGCGAGCCGTCTTCTGGGCGAGGTATAAGCGAGCGATGAAGAAAAGAAGCGTGGACGGAGAGAATGAACTAGCAAGAGGGAAAACAGCTTTGCGCATTCTTATTGTGAGTTAACATTGTGATGTAACAAAACGGCGTCCTATCGGAGACGGACAATAACACGTATTTCCGTGTGCACGTTGCGCACGATAAAGAACCATTGGTGGTGGAATATTGGGCAAACCGTTTAAAATTCATGGATTCAAACGTCTAATAACGTACAAAATCGCAAAATTCAGTCAACACTAGGATTTGACTCCGTTCGAGGAAAAAGCGGACGGTTAAGAAGAAGAAGAAGCGTGAAACAGCGTGAGAAAACAACTTTGCTAACTTTAATTTCGAGTAAATATTTTCAAAATGGGCGTCCTTTCGGAATCGGATAAAAACACCGTAGGTCCCGTATGCACGTTGGGCACGCTAAAAATCCATTGGTGGTTAAAACTTGGGCCAACTAGGCAAAATTCAAAAATGCATAGCATATGTTTTACCTGCAAACTGTAACACTCAAACAGTCTAAATAAAGATTATAGCCTGAAGACAGATAGCGCCCGCTTTCTTGCAAAAACTCAAAAAGACAAAAGTGTTAACGCAAAACATGTGTTATGACGGTTGTCCGAGCAGTAAGATAACGCTTAATTCAGTCAACACTATATATTGACTCGGTTCGAGGAAAAGGCAAACGAAGAAGAAGAAGAAGAAGACGAAGAAGCGTGATCTGAGAGAAAGTATGAGCAAGAAAGAAAACTGATTTGCACACTCTAATTTTGAGTTAACACTTTCAAAATCGGCGTCCTATCGAAAACGGTTAATGAAGTTTTGTTCAAGTTGTTTAAAAATTATTATTTCATCGGCTGTATTTTTTAGAAATTCATACGCCGGATTCTTATTCTATTTATGTTTTATTAGAAAAACGATGTTAAATGAATCGGATGACGTTAGTTACAGATTTAACATGGGGCGATTAGCCAATCAGATTGTAGGAAATTCATCAAGTGAATCAGAAATAGAAGCAGACAAGTGTTTCATAGCATCAAGTGTAAAATTTATTTACAGATTATTGATTCATGTACATAACAGATTTAGATTCTCAATAGATAGATACAGCATTAGCAAGGTTACGTGTACACTGTATAGGATGATATTCTGTAAATGGCATAAAAGCAATTAATTGTCGTAATATAGCTTGTAGACATTCAGTGGGGGCTCCACATAAAGTGGACAAAACTGAATAGTGAAGAGAAAATGATAAAATTAAGTGATAATGATTTAAGAAATAATTACATATATCACAAAAGAACACAGTAAGTCAGTCAAAATTCACTGCAATGACAAAAACAACAACAAAAAAGAACCCCCCAATAAAACATGAAAAAGCGACTCTGAAACCATTTCACTCAACTCAATGTAAACAGAAGTTACAAAAATCAAACCAAAACTCCTTCCCAAAAAACAAAATCACAAAAAAGGATGAAAATCAAGTTACAATAACAGGCATTTCCACTCCTGACCCCCACCCATCTTTATCTTTCTTTAATAACATAAGACAGTCAAAGCAGAACACATCTGATCTCTTCCCATTGCTATTGACTTTTGGTCACCAGTTCAAACGTTTTTAAAAAAATTAAAGCTTGGCACAAATCTAATAATAAACAACTAAAAATTGTAATAAAATTTTGAATGTCTACACAGCATTCTAAAATCAGTGTCAGTTGTTCAAAACAAACTGGTCACACTTCACACGACACCAACTTTACTCTTCATTTCTAAAAGTCTTGAAGAAAAGTTTGTGATGAGGTCCTTTCAAAAGACAACCTCTTTAGTTAAGTCTTCAAGGTTTATGAGCCTCTTAATAATAAAATTCACTCACTTCATTCTTTCCTTGTTTCGTTTTCATTCAAAACTGAATAAACTAAAGAAGACGTAAATAAGTGTCTTGAAAGGATCTCATAATTTGTTTCCTTTTAACCAAAATCACATGATCTTGTAAGTTATCACAGTACTAAAAACTTTACAGAATAAAAAATTTAGAAAATGAAATAAACATAATATTTCATTGAACACAATAAACATGGTACAGAACAAAGTCAATATATTACTGAAACTTGTGGAAGACATTTTTAACAAAAGATAACCAACATAGTGCTATCATATTGCAGTTTTCTTCACTGTATTGCTGTGTGCATTATACTAGTTTTCTTCACAAAACTTTCATCACATTCAATAATTTATAGCTGTTAAACATTTTATACCTTAAATGAGAAAACACAACAAATGAGATAGCATGTTTTGGAATAAATAATGCTTGTTGTTTTAAGTGATATAACCTTCTCTCATCCAAGATACAGTAGAACCCGGTTATAACGAGGTCGACGGGACTGGGCCATTTGTTCGGTGTATCCAGTGTTTCGCTATATCTGAGATCACCCAAAACAGCAATTTTTAAAGGTTCTGTCAACATGACCTCTAGTCTGGCGACAGTACCGTGCATAAACTCGTGCCACTCAACGCGCCCCTCTCAGATGTTTTGATTTGAGAAGTGTTTCTTTTAATTTCGACGTTAACCTGTGCAGTATGCTAACTGAGATTAATTTTTCTGACTTTGTCAATCGAACTTGACTGCTTATTAGTTCGTTATATCCAGTCTCCATGGGATTTTATCTCGTTGTATCCTTTTTTAAAATACTAATATAATATAAGGAAAAAACAAGACTTTCTGATTTGTTCGCTATATCTGAGGTTTTGCTAAAACCGAGCTTGTTGTAACTGGGCTCTACTGTATTAACATTTCTCACAAGCGGACGAGGTGCTGTTAAGTAAAACAACAACAATTATCTGTCACTTAAGTACAACAGACTTGACTCAGAGTTATCAAATATCAAGACATGGAGGACAGAACATTTCCGTCCTTGAGGCTACCGCTTAACTCATCAGGATCTTAGAACATAGGTCTTAAAATAGATATCTTGAAATCAGGCTGAAAGACCCGTTAAATGCCCATTATTATACACAACAATAAACTGATGTAAGTCTTATGGCTCTTATCACGGTTTTAGGTATTGGGAAGGCAAGTAGATTGTGAAAACATACTGACATTTTCAAACAGATATACATGGCACGGCCTATTATCATTCCCCCCTGCTACCATATACAGATATACATGGCACAGCCTATTATCATTCCCCCCTGCTACCATATACAGATATACATGGCACAGCCTATTATCATTCCACCCTGCTACCATATTTTCCATTCATGTCATTTAACAAAACTAAAAACCTCCAAGCTATGAATTGTGCATAAGTAGTCATTATCCAAATAGTTTAACAAAACAGGGGTGACAATAGGGCTTGTCGTTTTGCTCCTTGAACGTTCCTTTGTTGAGTTGTTTTAGACAGAAGGCACACACAAAATGTTCTGGGTGGAATTTCTTGAACATGGCAGTGATGCATCGACCAGTGATTGGCTTTTCACAGCTAGCACACAGTGAACCCTTCTTAGCATGATAGTGGGTCTCACAATATGGCAGGCCTTCATAGTCAAAGAAACTTCCTGTACCAAACGTTATTCGGCAATCCTGTAAAAGATAATATTATTATTTGGATTATGTTATTCTTTGTTTATAGCCTCACTTAGTGTTAAGTTTAATTTTCATACGTGGGTAATGGCGTCATGAGCAAAAAGAGTCTCAGTTTATCATAAACAATGACATTCTGAGTCATTACAGCTCTGGATTGTTCGCGCAGACTCAGAGACATGAAATCGAGTGTTACGTTATATAATTTCGACTCTTGATAGCTGTAATCTAAACTTGTATTAATATTTGATGTTTATATAGTAGTATGTGTCAAAATGATAACTTATACAGTTTAATTTATTTGCATTTGTTGTTTAAAGTTGCCTTTAAATTTATAAGCACACGGTGTTTAAACTTATTTGGGCTGATGATGAGCTGAGTAATATAAATTGTTATAAAAGTAACGTCGGTGTATTAGTATTAAAAGTGTGATATGCTGAGTATTCTAATATTTAATTGATATTAGAAGTGTGGGCGGGTTTACCTCCCATTATCAAGGGGACGGAACTAAAACATATTTTGTTACGGGACATGACTGTGTAAATATTCTTGCAAACACTGTTTGAATTCTCGGCTCAGTTTGAGTCTTAGCGGCCTGGTGAGTTTTGTTCTGTTTGATGAGTTGATAATTTGGCGCACATGTTAGTTAATTTTGTTATGTTGTATGTATTGAGATGTGTAAATAATACAGACCGAGGTCAGAGAATGTGCAAGAATGGCTTGATTGACGTTACGGGTATTTCAGTATTGAAGATGATCGATATGAATGACGCGGCATGACCGAAAAGAAGCGATGGAATCGAACCCGGGATATCCGCGTGGTAGACAAACTTAAATCATTTTTCAGTTGGGTTGTCAAGATGTTCTCAGTTTTTGAATTTGTATTCAAAAGTTCTAGATTCCAGATCATGCTTAAGTTTGCGGAATTCTGGTTTTGTTACAAACGTATTAGTGTTGAAGAAAGTCACCGGGTCATTTAAAAAGAATCAATAGTAAATAGTAAAGTGCTATTTTGTGTTCTTTTTAATGTTATGTAGTTTTAAAGTTGATGTATTGGACAGATGAAAAGGGAGCGCAGATTACTGTATAAGATTTGTCTGTACTTCAGTGTGAGTATAATAATGTACGGTTGCGCAAAACAGTGTCTATTTTCCTTACATTAAGTAATTAACAAAACGGGGGTAGTATCTAACATAATATAAACTGAATTACATTAACAGTACCTGGCAATTTAGCGGACAATCCTGCTATTTTCCCAGTTATCAAATTATATTTATTGAGTACTCCAATCCAATAATCACGCTTCAAAAATAAAAACATGTTTTAAACCCTGACTGTACTTATCACCTCTTATCGCCCCTTGGTTACGCGCCTACCTTTAAAGCTTGGTTGACTAAAAGAAAAGAAAAGCCAATGAATTGAAAAAGATCATTCTACCTTCTTTGTGGTATTCCAGACATGGGGAAAGCCCCCCCACCCCCCATTTGAGATCCAAAATGCTCGAAATTTGCACAATTTATAACTAATCTCAAAGATTTCGGCCACTTCGCGGCCATTATTTTGATTACATCCAATGTTGCCCCCCAATTCAAAATCCTGGCTACGGGCCTGGCAAGACTAAAGTCGAGAGTATCTGCATCATTATGCAAATCTGCTCGGGTGTGAACCAGTTATCTGGTTGTATGCAAGGTCAAGACGTTTGTTTGTTGTCACCACTGTTTTTATGTATTATCATGCAAATCTATAGCTTTCTGTTTATATCGGGAATCGAAACGTTTTCCGAAATTGAGCCGTCAAAAATGTTTCGTTTAATAGTCATGTATTTTCTATCTCAGTCCAGGAGCGTATCAATGATTCTTAAAAGGGGGGCAAACTGAAAATCTGCGCCCTCCACCCGACATGCGCCCTCACCTGACCCTACATAAACCTGACCCACTTTACAAATTAGACAATTTTTCCGTAGGAAAAAATGACTTCTTCTCGTAATTTAAAAAGGCTTTTTTTCTAAAAAAAACAAACAAACAATTTACAGAGTGCTTTACAGAGAATTTGCCTCTTTTTTCTTCTTTATGGTGGGGGCACAATTTCCTTTTTTTCTTATTTAATGTTCGTTCTTTTTATCCTTTTTGCGCCCCCGCCCCATCCTTAAAAAAGAAAAATGGAAGGGGTGCACCCACCCGTGTGGGGGACATTCCACCGTACCCCGTGCTACCCGCCTGTCTTAGACTGACTCAAGCTCAATCTGTCAGGCAATCTGCCTGTCAATCTGTCAGTTTTATTTTGTCACATTGCCAGCCTTTGGTTAACAACACAGCTCAAATCTGTGTACTATTATGATGAGTAGTAGATTCGATGTTATGTTGTTATTGCTTGAGTACATAGACAAAATGTGAATAACTATCCAAGTGTTTAATTCACGACAATTCTCTGCTTATTACAATATAAGTATTTTGATGATGAAATAATTGAGATGATCGCATTTCGCTTCAAATGTGAGATTCTGACCGTCTATTTCCGCTCGTGTGCTGACCGTACTTTTCAAGCCGCCGCCCAGAAACTGGTAACCAAAGAGGATATAATTAGCGGTGACGATGCGACGATGAGAACATGTTGTGAAGCACATTGTTTAAACTTTGATTGTTTTAAACATGACAAATGTGAAGGTTAATCAGACCAATTTGTTGATGGACAACTAACTATCACAAGGACAACTCAATATTTAACAAAACGCAGCACGACGTATGCTTTGTTGTTCAACCTAAGAAAATCGCTCTGTTCTTTGCACTTGTCGCCTAAACGGCTTGGTAATTTGATGGGTCATTTTTTTGCATACGGTCTTATAATTAAAAAAACACCACTTAACATATTATAGAAAATGAATTGATATATGTACGCGTTAATTAAAGTCATTCTAAGCATTGTTTTGCTCTAGATTGAGGCATTTATGAGTTCCAACTTGGTGAGGTAACCTGTACATGATCATGGAGACAGTATGTGAACAAATATAATAGACGCTATACCGAGGCTTTTCTTCTTCGTTTTTAGTGTTCCTTTTCTCGCCATGGAAGTAGAATTTACAGTAGTTTTTATTGAGAAATTATTATGCCCTAATTTTTGTGCCACTAGAAATGGAAACAAATATCTGCTTTGGATATAAATAACATTGTATCGCAGTTGCCTGTTTTGTCTTAATCGAAACAAATAATTTTGTCTGTTGAAATATCTCTTACTATTGCGGCTTAGAAAAGTGATTTAATGGACCACCACTGCTTAGAAAAGTGGGTTGTCCCAACCTGCAAAAAAATTGTATTTTTATATTTTAAGATAATATGCCAATTAAGAAATTGTATTTTTATATTTTAAGATAATATGCCAATTAGAAATTGTTTATGCGTTTCACGCTGTCCAATTAAGACTTGTCGTGCCAACGGGTCTCTCGTGTCGTCACTCATAAACCCGTGCGATGACGTCACGCCTAGTCTTATTTAACTAACAACACTTCGTGCCGTCGGGGTTTAACGCCGCTCCTGATGCGAGTCTCTTGGTCATGTTTATTTATTATCGACTACTAGGTCCTTGCCCCCACCCTTTACCCTTCCTGATGGGATCCAATACGATTGATGGAAAACGCCGTCATTGAGTATTGAGCGCTCCACGGACCTCGCCCAACACCGGTCAACGCCAGCCTGACTGGAAAAGAAAGGGCAACAAAATAAAAGACTGATAGGGCCAAGATGTTATAATCTGCCCCCTCCCCCCTCTCTTGTCCTCCAATTTTCTTCGACCTTTTCTTATTTCTTCCAACTTCCTATTTATTCTTCTCTTTCTGTATACATTTAAAAGAAATCTAATCCCCCCTGATCTGGTAATGCCCATAGACACAGTAAAAGATATCAGGGAAATCTGTCTGTTAAATGGAAGTTGTAAAGATCAATAAATCATTAATCAAGCATTGTTCTGGTTGCAGGGACACAGAGTGAGTACCAGTTTCCTGTCCTTTCTTCTCTGTGGCTTTTAAGCAGTTGGTTAAATTTACTCTGCCGCTTTTATTACCACAGTCATTGGTTAAGATGTCAACCTCAGGAGTGGAGGGTTGTTGGTTTTAACTCCAGACAAATCCATAGATTGCCATAGAGGTCTCACTTGGATTATAGCATTAAGGTATTCCTACTAAGGCTAGTCATCTGGATTTGACCACCTTTAAAGGAAACAGATAACATAAATTGTGATAACTTTATAATTTGTGAAGCTTTTTGCTTTCAAAAATTATAAATTCTTATCATTATAATAGTTTATATTTTAGGAAATGACTAGATGCATTGCAGATTACTTTCTTTATTTTGTAATCTAATCAATTTTGATCTTTTGTCTTTCTCAGGTGGTATTCCCAAGTCATTCAGTCTGATTGAGTGTCATAAACAATGGCAGACAATCAAAGAACACATCTTACAATTACACAAGCATC
The DNA here is from genome assembly GCA_032362205.1 of Clione limacina. NCBI lineage: Eukaryota > Metazoa > Mollusca > Gastropoda > Pteropoda > Clionidae > Clione > Clione limacina. The sequence continues at coordinate 18,807 of JAUUEB010485401.1, read as the reverse complement.
CTTAATCCAACATAACTCTCCTTGGAAGCCTCTAGAGGTCCCTGGCAGAACTTGGTGAATCACAATATTGACACACAGGCTGTTGACAGACTTATGTGAAGGCTGAGACCTAATTTTAAACTGAAATAAATTAATATAGATAAAAGTCAAAGATATTCAAGGACACCAAAGTATCAACAATTTAAGCAACTGCACTAATCTACAATCATATTTACACCATGTTGAAGAGAAAGCTTGAGGAGCCACTTGGAGATGGCGAGGCTGCCACCACATCAACGACAACCACCAGTGCAGCCTCAGGCAGCACTGCATCTACCAGCAATGAACACTCAGGGAGTGACAATAGCAATTGCAGAGCTGGCAGCACTGACGCTCTGGCCCCAGAAGGTAAGTGTTAATACAAAGTTTATTAGCCTTATTAGAATTTTGATTTAAGGAAACAAGAAAAGGACTTTGTGCACCTCCTTCCTTTTGTCTCATAGACCCTAAGTCACTTGGGTATTGCTTGGATCATTTTGATTTCTGTTGCCATTTGAGATCCTTATGTAATAGACTTAGGCTCTAACTGCTAACTAATTTATCGGACATTGCTTGGGCAAAACCAGAAATACCCGCGGGAAATAGGCGGAGAATGAATAAAACGGTTGTATAGACTCATGGGGCCTTGTTATTGCACGAATCTATGATGAACGCATTGTCCCCTCTGTAATTGACAAGCGAGTGTTTGACAGGTCTAGTGACTATATGTCATTGAGAAGGCTTCTCTCTTTCACATGTATGCAATCACGTCTCGTCTGACATTTAGAGATTTGTTTTAATCTTAATTTATCAAACGCGTCTGTGATTTAGACGATGTTGGGACATCAGTCGTTCCTTATTGTGGTACAGAAATTGACATATCTGTGATGGTTTTACAGGTTAACTTGCTTCTTAATCAAAGGGATATTTTGCTTTAAACTGGTGCGTCATATTTGAAGAAGATCTATGTCTGTGAAATTATACAATTAACATGTTTAAACAGAAGTAAATTTAGACATTTACCATCAAGTTTATGTTGAAGCTCATCAGGAGATTTTGGCGTCCATCCAATCGCCTTCATCAAGATGACGGTTGATCATGTTCCTATTTGGTATTTTCCTCAATGTGTTACTTTACCAGCATGTAAATGCTTACGTTGCTCACATGGAATTTCTGGTTTCCATTATATAGTGTGTTATTGTACATCAGGGAATGACATCATGACACACTTTTTAAATGTTATTTACTGATTTTCTATGTGATACAATGAAAGTGATTTTAGTTATTTAATCAGTGAAGCGGTCAACATACCCATTCTTTTTTAGTTATCATCATTAAGCTGTATTTAAGAAAATAAGAAGAAACTTCTGCCAAGTGTCTGATGAACTCATCTCTGTTTCCATGTTGTTTCAGCTGCCATTGCAGGTCCCTCCCCACCCAAGAAGATGAAGAAGAGAGTAAACTTCAAGGGAGTGACAGTCTATTACTTTCCTAGAAGACAAGGATTTACCTGTGTGCCAAGTGAAGGAGGCTCCACGCTAGGTCAGTATATTTGATAGCATAAATTATGCATGTTTAAAGAGAAGGCATTTCATAAGTGAAGGAGGCTCAATGTAACTAGGTCAGTCAATAAGCATATATGATGTGTATTTTAGCAAGAAGGCATTTGAATTTGAAGGAGGCTCAATGTAACTAGGTCAGTCAATTAGCATATATTGTGTGTATTTTAGAGAGAAGGCATTTGAATGAGGTCCAACACTAGGTCAGTTATTTTGATTAGCATATATATACAGTAAAGCTTGTTTAAACCGCACACTCTTAAGCCAAATTTTTGCTTAAACAGAATGAAAATCAAATGATACATTAACACAAAAAAGTGTCATCATTTTACTTGAGACTAGCCCAAAATGTGTTTCACTTGTATCTTGAGACAGGCATGAGTGTGACTGTAGACTACCTTAAGGAATAAAGTAGGGCATGGGTCGAGACATTACACATGTTTTACACCTGCCTGTAGCCCCCAAGCATATGGAATTTGACTGAGAAACAGTGGGTTTGTTTCAATGGAACAAAATCTTGCTTCCCAAAAGATTTGGTTTAAGCGAATTTGACTGTTAGGTATATTAAGAGAGAAGGCATTTAATAAGTGAAGGAGGCGCAATATAGCTAGGTCAGTCAATTAGCATACATAATGTGTATTTAGAGAGAAGGCATTTCATAAGTGAAGGAGACTCAACACTAGGCCTGTCAATTAACATACATTATGTGTCTCTAGAAAGACGGCATTTTATTGTATTCTCTGATAGCCTTTATCAGAATTTTAAGTTGCCTATACACATACCCAAATAATCATGAACCCAACTGGATGAATCATTTTTAGGGTAGTAAGATGTCAAGATAAGCTTTGGTCTATTTCTGTCAGTGTCAAAATGTTTCATGTTTTTTAAACTGCTAATTGGCAAGATGTCAAGGTTGTCTAGCACCACTTAGACTGAAGTTCACTCTCAGCCTAGACAACCTGACATTCCTATAAAGACAATAAAACATGTGCTGTTGTTTAAAAACTGGAATGAATGTTGATAACATTAAATAGAAATAAGATTTCTGTAAGATTTTAAGCAATTAAAAGCACTTTTTGGTCACATGCAAATAGTCATTGGACTTGATGTCGGAGCTCCTTTTGATGAGTCCATCAGAATTTTTTTCATGGAACTTAGAAGCATAAAACGAGTCCTAGGGCAGTTCTATAATCATTGACTGTGTATGTGTGTGAAGAGAACTCTATTGAGAAAGCAATCTGCTTTAAGATCAAAGACCTAGTTCAAAGAGAGTAATTTTTAATGGAGAAGATGCAAAAAAATATTCAGTGTTTATAGATCAAATATATGTCCTGTTATTGTTGGTTATAGTTGCGTAAGCTGAATGCTCGTCAAGAAGTATGATATACATTACTAAGCCTGATTAGTTTGTAATTCAAATAGTCCTCTTGTGTAAATCAACAACTTATAATTGTGTTAACACTTATCCCCAGGTATGACGGAGAAACATTCACACACCAAAGACTTCTCCTTGTCGGAGTACACCAAGGAACAGAAGAGAATCCACAGGGCCATCTTGGCAGAGCAGCGTCGCCAGGGCAAGATGTTCCCATCGCCTCTTCTCAGCACAGGTCCAAGTATACACGGGCCACATGCGCACTTGGGTCACGAAGAGGATGAGGATGATGATATCTCATCTGGAAGTGAAAGCGACAGCGAGTATGATGATTACTACTTTTTGCAGCCGTTACCCATCAGGCAACGCCGGGTCTTGCTGCGTACATCAGGCGTGAAGAAGATTGACAATGAGGAGAAGGATGAATGTCGGGATATTCGAATTTCACGTAATGTGTGTGGCTGTGACTGTCAGATTTTCTGCGACCCTGCCACCTGTAACTGTAGCTTGGCAGGTATACAGTGCCAAGTAGACCGATTGTCTTTCCCTTGTGGTTGCACCAAAGATGGATGTGGAAATCCATCGGGCAGGATTGAGTTCAATCCCATCCGCGTGCGGACTCACTTCATTCATACTTTAATGCGCCTTGAACTTGAACGTAAAGATTCTGATCCAATGAATGGTCGGTATTTGCCTGGGTCTGATATAGGAGCGTCTTTCTCACAGTCTGACATGAATGGACATGTGGATGTTGTTGGAACCAGTGGGGATGATTGTGAAGATGAGAAAGGTTTTGACAATGTTATCGGGGAGATGGAAACAGCGTGTGGTAGTAGCAAAAGCAATCATCTAGAACCCGGCAGCAGCAATGGTCCAGTCAGTGAAGTAAGTGAAGCAAGTAGTGAGGAGTCCAGTTTAAAGGGGCCAGTCGACACCCCAACCAAAGCAAAGCTGAAGGGCCGTCTTAAGCCTAAGACTATAGATCCCATTGATCTGAATTTGTTTAACAGCAATGAGCGTGGCAGCTGCAGGGATTGCCAAAATACTGAGATGTGCAATGTCATGATGCATGATGTTAAGTTCTCCATGGTGTCTCACCAGCAGCGCCAACAACAGCAGAGAGTTATCACAGCAGCTATTGGACCACCAGTTTTTGCCAGTACTGCTCAGCAGTTGCAGCAACATCACCATCATCTCAACATCCCAGGGGGAATTTCATTACTTCATCCTCCCCCACAGCCACCACCCAGTCAGCAACACCATATGCTGTTGTTTAATGATGGTGAGGAGGAAGTGTATCAGGCAGAGAACACACCATCCATGTACTTTGACAACGATGACAGCTCTTACTCAGAGCTGGGTGAGCACAGTAACATCATTGCTAGTGGCGCAGCAGAACCAAGAGACATGAGATCCTATGCCACCATGAGCTGCAGTATGCCAAATGCTAAGTTTGGTATCTCAGCATCCCCTGTGTTCACACCAGGCTTGGTTAACTCAACCTCAGCACCCCTTCTTGTCTCAAACCACAGTGACAGTCAGTCACAATCATCACGGAGTCCACTGCTTAATCTCAGCTGTATTCAGAACCTCCCAGGCTCAGGTGTTTGCCCTGTGGGAACAACCACTACAGAATCTGCATCATCTGGAGTTTTTTCCTCTCGCTCTCTGCTGCCTGCCCCACCTCATCTGACAACAGGGGCTCCCCTAACCCGATCACTGCTACAGCCACCATACCATCCTCAGGTCACTGCTGCCATAGCTCCCTTGAATGGATCAACACAATGTCAGACTCCTTTGATTTCTCAAAGTACAGACCTCAGAGACCCGGCCATGATCTCACAAAATGGGCAGCTCCATCATAACATGACAAACAATTTACCTAGCTTACGATTAGAAGAAAATCTGTCATTTTCTGACGGTATGAATGGTTATCATCACAAGTTTCATGGACAGGAAGCCATGGACACATCCTCTCATTTGCCAGGGTCCTCATCAAAACTGACTTATCTAGAATCTCATTGTTTCTCTTCAGGGACAGGTTTGGTGGAGGCTGGTGCCAACTACTTACAATCAACATTACCTGCTACTACTAGCTTTGAAAGTCTCGGAGCCACACCTGTTTGTGTATCAAACAATAATTGCAGCAGCAGCACCACCACCTATGACCCACTTCACAGCTCCTCACTTTCTACATGCTGGAGTACTACCCTTGCCAACCCTACAGGCCAGCAATCTTTTAGAATTGATGCCTCAGCTGCATCTTCATCTAGATCTGCCCCAAACGTGGCATGTTCTATATCCAAACCAGCTGCTTTAAACCAGACGTCATCTCAAAACAACCAGATGTCTACATCGTCATCTTCATCCGGGCCATGTGCTTTGTCACCCTTGCCCCCTCAATACGCAACCATGACAACCACGACTCCTGACCGTCTTGCCACTCACTGCCCTGGGATTTCTTCCCACATGAACTCTCGTAAAGAGGACGAGCAAAACTTGACTGATACAGCCTCAGATTTGTCAAAATTTGAAGTAACTCATGAAAATTCAGTCTCTTCTTCTTTTGTTAGTGGATCAGACACTGTTAACAACAATAGCTACAGCCAGTCACCAAGTTTATGCTCTGAAGATGCTACCCCGCAGGTTGAAGGCTGCACTCAGAGCAACACTGAGTCTGCAACAAATGAAACTGATGCTGAAAATTTACAATCAGAAGATATCTTCTCAGAAATATCACAACCCGTGTACTCTGCTGAAATATCCTCATCGAGCCCAATTTTTTCTTCTGCATCACTTTCCTTTTCATCCTCAACACCTTCAGTATCTGAGTTTCCTAATGACCCAGAGATGATTTCATCTTCTAAGAGTACTGAAGAGACGGCTGAAGCAGATTCCACAGAGTCATCAGCTCCTCAATCATCGGTCAAAAGTAATGTTCAAACAGTAGAGAGTGCCACTAGTGGGGACGTAGTGTCAGGTCAGACTGCTCATAGACAGGCTCCTGAGACAAATTCTATTGCCTCAGCAAAAGATGCTGTAGGCAGTGCTAACATTTCAGTTATTACCAAGAAAAGAGACGAATGTGAGACAGAAACACTTGATCAAGTATGTGAGAAGAGTAATGTTAGTGCTCTGGACGAGGTCCAGGATGAGTTCCCCTGGGAAGCCAGTGAACAGTGTCTGACCATGCCCACCTCGGGTGACCAGGAGCAGGACTTTGACCACAAGAGGGACGGTGACCGGGCATCCTATCCATCATCTACCACGCAGTCATCTTCTTCATCCTCCTCTCCCACTGGCGATGAGGAGAAAGACAATCCAGAGTCTGTTAGTCAAAACTTTGGTGAGATTATCAAAGATTCCATTGTTGAAATGGTCTTAGTCTGATTGGATGGTGCTGCTTGATGGTGCTGTTACACATACGTTTGCGACACGTAAGCGAGATGAGATTTGACTTGATATGGTTTAAGCGAAGGAAAGATTTGTTCACATGGATCTGATTACAGTGATATTTTTCTAATCTTCTGTATATGTATACAAAGAAGAAACATTCATTATAAACAGATTCAATTATTTTGATATGTGGCATAACTGGGTACACATGAGCTTTACGGTAAAGACTTATATTTTTTAAAGTTTGCTTAAATATCTGTGTCTGAGTTGATTAAAACAACGAGAGAGGTTTAAAGTACATGCACTTTATCTGCCCCTGTCTCTCTTCTCAATATGAGATTTTTGTAAATTTGATTTAATCCTCAGAATATATTGTCATGGAGTTTCATTCGTCGCTACTTTAACATCTCATCATGTAGATTGTGACTCTTATCGTCATGCTAAGCAAACTATGTGTTACACACAAAAGGCATCTGGTGCAATGCTGCTATTTGTTTATAGATCTTTAAGCCCATATGGCATTGATGTCCTTGTTACAGTTTAGTCTACCATGTTGATTCATTCTTTCTTTCCAGGTTTTACATTTTGTTTTAAATCTGATCCGATCTGCGCTTAAGAAGTGAACAAAGGCTATTGGGCAAGCAGCAGTAATTATTGCTTCCTGAACAAGCAAAACATGTCGCTTAATAATTTTCTCTGCTTCATGGGAAGCCTTCAAATAGAGTAATAGAAGTTGGTTATTGAATTGACAAGTGGACAGACATGTTGAAGATATTGTCACTGAGTGTCAATGTGCAAGTAAAGGATAAACGAGTGCCAAACCTGCTGACATGATTTCTTATTAATTTCTTATTTATCTTACTTTTTAATAGTGCAAACGTTTTCATTACAACTCATTTTGAAGGGTTATGAGAACTTTTTAATGAGTACAGGATATTTTTTAAAAACAATTGCATGTTGCTGTATTATTTGTCATAAGTTTTGGACTTAATCTTAGGACATCCCCTCATGGCAGTTAAAGTGTCCCTTTCAAACAGCTTAAAAGAAACAATGTTGTGATTGAACGTTTGACATTATCTTTCTCAAATTTGTTAAAAAAGCGTATAGCTACAAATAGAGATGAATGTTCCGGGATAAAGCCAAGTTTTATTCTTAGCACAAGGATTGTGATCGATAGTTGAATTGACATGATTTTCCTTGGGAGTTGACCTGATTTTGTTGGTTAGTAGTGAGTTGACATGATTTTGCTGGTTTGTTGACATGATTTTGATGGGGAGTTAACCTGATTTTGCTGGTTAGTGGACATGTTTTTGATTGGGAGTTGACATGATTTTCCTGGTGAGTTGACCAAGTGTACAGTTGTGGTATTGTTCTAATGATGCAGATATTGATATGTTAAGACAAGATGTTACAAGGTACAAAGTGCAATAATGGCCTCGGATCAAAGAGCAACCCTGAGATATATCAAGTTTAAAGAAATTATGTTTTTGTGTTCTTTTAACAAACGGCAAACAGTGTGCATATATTATATATTCTTTTGTTAAACTAGCGATGGTATTTTCTTTTTCATTCATTTTGTTTTAATAATAAAAGTCTGGATTTGTGTTTAAATAATTTCTGTGGCCCCATGCAGAAAACTGATGTGCCACATTTTCAAACAAATGTTTAGTTCTGATGTTTATATGGTGTGTCTACTATACATCATTATTTAAACTGATTTAGGCAATTGTCAATTTGAAAAATGATATTAATTATTTTCAAATTTGTAATACAGTAAGGGTTTGTAACAAATCAAGGGTATCTTTTAACAAATGATTGGGACAGGTGTCTTATTTGAAAGGCAGACAAATAATATATACTGAACATGGCTTCATTATTGATGTCAAGCTTTCAAGTTGAGGCAGCATGGTGGTCTCTTTTAAATCAGAGCTTACCTAAATCATGGCATTTTTCTAGTCAAAAGTTAATCTTCCCTTACCCTTACAGTTTGTAGACTTTTTACCCGTCAGTCTAGTGTTTATTTAAAAAAAGGCTATCTTTTTCAAAACTTTGGGTGGAAAAGAGATGCTGTAATGACCTTAAGAATCTTGGTACAAGATGAACCATTATATTCTTTGATTAAGTCTTGCTGTCTTTGAGTCTTTTCCCTGTTAAAGTTGTCTATGTGAACAGGTCGCTGAGTTCAATGATAGTCTGTTTATCAAACATGCAGAGTGTCTAAAGTTCAAGTCTTATTTCTAATGAGCTCAAATGGTCTCAGCTGAGTTTAAAGGAAGTGTCCGTGTTTGACCATCCTTTGATTATTAGAAGGTTATGTATGTAACAATAGTGGCAGTCAATGGCGTGTGAGCCTGGCCTTTCATTGTTATAAGGTTATGTATGTAACAATAGTGGCAGTCAATGGCGTGTGAGACTGGCCTTTCATTGTTAGAAGGTTATGTATGTAACATTAGAGGCAGTCAATGATGAATGAAATAAACTGATTTCCATGCCACTCTAAGTATCCTCAACAGTCGTAATCTTAATGAGTTTATTCTGTCTATCATCATATTTCCCCTGTACTGTGTATAGTACTTGACTTAAATCTGTATATTTGAATGATTTTATTTAATGATCAATGTTTCTAATTGTGTATAGATGAACAGTTGCGATGTTTACTCATTCTCTCAAAGATCTGATCAACTTGTTTTACACAATATTGTTAATAGCGACGTCCATACCACAATATTTTCATTCTCACCATTCATCTGTACTCATAACATGTATCTTTTAATTTATTTCTTGACATCCTTACATCAATTATGTTTTGTTGCTTTTCAAACCCAAAGATATTGTTTTAAAATTAAGAGACAAATTTATCAACATAGATTCATCAGCTTAGATTTGGCGGTATAAAATCCTCAAAAGTAAAAACCCTCAGTTCACCATAATCATGCAGATCTGTAAAAAATGAATAATGTCCAAATATCATTATTTTCTAACACTGCACTTGTTGCACAAAAACTGCTAAGTATATTCACGGAAAATGTTATTGACATACTGTTTCTTTTTGTTATAATCAAGGGAGAGAGATATAGAAAGAGACTGGAGATTTAGTTTGTAGAAATATGAGATAATTTTGAAATAAGTCTCTTGTTATCTAAACTGGACTTTTAATGTGGTTTTGAACAGTTGAACGAGTCGAAAGCTATTAATTCCATTATTATTATTTTTTTTACAATAAGACATTGTTGTAAATATTGATCAGCATTGCTGTACATAATGAAAATTATAATTGTTTCATATTGATGAATGTTTTTAGTATTAAAAAAAGATGTAATTAAAATTATGATCAAACTTTTTGTGTAAACTGTTGTAAGTATTACTTTTATATTTATGATTATTCTCATCAAGTCTGTCAGTTCTGACTGATTCTCTGACTGTTCTATGCTCATTGTAATATTGTAGTGTTCTGTGGTTAATGTTGTATTATCATCCATGTAGCTATATCTTGTAAAGCCAGACATTTACAGTCTTTGTAACCATCAAGTTTTCCATGTAACATTCACGTTTGTTGACCACAAAAATAGTCCCCATAACGGCCATGACGTTCACGCATGAAATGGCCCTGTTTTACCTACGTAAATATTATTATATATATATCAATATCTATTTTATCTATATCTACACATATTATATAAACGTTTTATTACAAATGACCGGCTGAGAAGGCGATGATCAAATGAATGCATCATCCATTTTTAGTCACACAAGCTTTGTAAAAAGGTAGATTTCCCCCGCTTTTATTCAATATAGGTTTTTATTATGAAGTTTTTTTTCTCGTTGAGCTATGCCGCACTGTCTTTAAGATAAGATTGGTTTCTGATCCATTTCATCCATGAATTCTGATCATCAGTGATTTAGTTGCCTTGTTGGCCATGTTGTTTTACTTGTTTCTGCTCGGTTCACAGCATATCCAGAGTGTTCTCTTCTCATCCAACCCTTGACCTTAATGTTCTCATCCCATCCCCTTCTGCATCTCCTCACATAATTGCCCTGGGTTCACCAAATATTTTTCTCTTGCCAAGCTTACCCAATGTTTTTCGATGGTGTATATTTGATGTCTTCTGTCATAGTGTAAAGTTAGACTTTTTCTTATATTGCCTGGCTGTTTTTATCATCGCCTGCAAACTGTTAATAAAACATCATCTATCATAAATAATATCACCTATCATATGGAAGACTCTCAGTGGTTTCCCTTGTTTTTATTCTATAGTGAAGAAAACTCATGAGAAAGCAAAACTATTTGACATCCTAGTCAAGGGAGCAAGGCTGTTATTTATGTCAACTGAGTTTTAGTAGGATAGACCATAAGACTTCAATTATTTGTTTTAAATATTATAACTCTATTTATATAATTGAATTTTTTTTTTAAATTTTCATATAGAAGTAATGACGGCAAGTGTAGAATAATGATTTTCTTCAAGATTTGATTATGGTCAAGAGAAATTAACCTTATTTTAAGTTATTTGTATGAGTATTTTAGGTCTTGCCCTTAGGTATAATACAAATACAAAATAATTTTATGTTTTGTTTTGTTCAGGTTTTGTATTTTTATAATCAGAATTAGCCTGTTTAATTTGTTTATTTATATTAACTTATATATCCTTAAGTTGTTTCAATTTATTGTCAGACATTTTCTTTACTCCTATTTTTCTTATGTCTATAAGTGCTCTTTTGCAACACACCAATCTTTCCAAACACATGAGGGATAATGGCTTACATGAGAATTAACCTTCATTGAACATTTGTAATCAATTTTGAGATTCCACATTTAACATTTGACGTATATATTTGTGACTGGATCATCCTCCTTGTTGCCATATAAAAAATGTTGATGTAAAATAGAAAAGATGTTTACAAATCTATGTTCATTTTTGTCCAACCTTGATTCGTTAAAATCCTCCTGACGGTGTTATTTGTGTAGCCATGTTCTGTTATTTTTGTACAATGTTATCAGGTCAGTTTGTCTAACTTTGACCTTTGTTGTACTTTGACAAACGCATTTGTAAGGCAAAAAAACTCATAGCAATAATTTAAGTTTATAAAGTAAAAGATCACAAAAGAATGTCAAATTTACGGTTGAAGTAACACAACATATGGTTTGGGTTTGAATTCCACTTATGTTTCTTGAAAACTGAATTTTGTTTAAAGTCATACTTGAGGAGTATTCCACAAAAACAGTTCATTTTTCTATTTGAAATCTTTGAAATTCAGTGACTTTGTATTTGCAAGATTTATATGTCGTTGTGTTTATCAAAGTTCACTGTAAGGTTAAAGTTGAAGGCTACACAGATTTATGTCAGTTTTTTGTCTTTGGATGAAAGTAATCCAATTAGGAAATGAGGTACAAGAGATGAGCTCTTCTTTGTAATTAGCAACATTGTTAAGTTATTGGTTATTTAATTGTTTTTTTGTTTTATATGATCAAGAATGATACAATCTTAAAAGCAGTTCTAGTTCTAGATAGCACAATACTGTTTGATTTATATGTTGATTCAACCACTAATGTTTAAAGTGGTACATGTTTATGTTTTATGTTTGTTGTAACCTAATGATGACGCAAGATACACAAAATAGGGAATTCCTGACCTGCGGAACACTGTATCAATGGGATTGCTTGGAATCTAATTATCTGAAAATGACAATATCTCGAGAACCATTGGATGAAATCAGTTGGTTTTATTTTACAATTTGCTTACTTGTTTAGCGGAGATAATGTTTTGCCAGTACATTGTTTGCCAGAAGTACAATAATGTCAGATATTCCACAATTTTAGTTCTTACATCATCATTTTATCTAATGATAACACAAACATAAAATGTGTAACAATAAAAACTTGAATTTTTTTTGTAAACATAGGCCAAAAACTGATTGTTCTAGAATCCTGTTTGACCTATTTCAATTCTTTATTGGAAAAACCATAAACCAAAACACCCTGTATTATCAGGGAGCGAGTATATTGACTGCTGACTGACGGGTCTAATGTTGATTTTAACATATCATTTTTTATAACCCCCTTTCCCACTTCTCCCTTTCTATGTTCACACTACCACCACCACAATTTTTTTTTAATTTTGTGCTTAAATGAATTTTGTCTGTGATACAAATGAATTTTTTGTTTTGCTTACTCCCCTTGTCTGTGACCTAATTTTTAATCAAATTTTGATGAACAAATTTATGTCATCTTGTCCTTTATGCTTTTGGACAATCAAAACTTACACTCATAAAAAATCCAATATGTCATGTATGTGTCAGATCTGACTAGGATGGGTGTACCTTAAGATACAGTAGAATCTGTTTATACGAACTGCTTGGGACTGACCAAGGGGCTTCTGATTAACGATAGGGTGAATTATGAATTACTTAAACAAAGTTTGGACTTAACAGTTATTCGTTTGACTCTATTGTAATTTACTTTCCTAGCTGGCTAGAATAACTGCAAACTCAGAATTAAGGCAAAATAGTTTTTTTTTGTATGTTTGTATCTCAGTCTTTATTGCTCGATTTATATGATTTGTATTGATGAACAATTTATCTTGAGACCAACTTGTCACTTCTCACAGGATTAAGACTGAATTATTGATACACCCATTCATCTTATGTATTATTCTATACTTAAACAAAGAGGAACTTTGCAGATGCTTTGACTTATCAATTATTTGTCTTAACAGAGTTTGTTGTATTATCCAGATTCAACTGTACCTACAAACTTGAGACACCTGTACAAGCTAATCTTAAGCACACTTGATTGCAAGAGCATAGAGGACAGCTTATTGGATTTATGAAATATATTTGACAGTTAGAAACAAGTGGAATTATTTCCTAGCGATATGATGCACATTTTGTCAGTATTGAAGATAAGCTTGGTTGAAGTAATGGTCTAAGTCTTCTTCAAGATGTATATTTTGACATCATCTGATGGTATTTATGAATCTGTTGTATTTAGATATGCTCCAATATGATCTGATCTGACACACACATGCACATACAATAACATTCATGTATATGTTCTCTCATAGTGCGCTGAAGCTAAAGATCTAGTCTCGTGTTACCAATGACAAATGTCTTAATGGATGTACAAGGTAAATGAATGTTTATCAAACCATCAGTAGAATATTCTAGACAGAACTAAGCATGATTTATAACTAGACTAACCCATCATGTGGTAACAATGTCATAAGGCGGGCTCGAGATGAGTCTTGTTAACGTTTATTTTGTTCAAATTATGTCACTGTTTTCTTGTTGACAGGCAATACTTCTGCAATCACATAAAATTACAAAACAAATCATTTTGTTTATACTAAGGTCCTGGTGCTATTTTCAACAAATTGTGTGTGCCATAATCGAACCATTTAACACACATTGGATGGAGCTCATTTAACACAGTCATACAAGCATATTTTTACTTTTGAAATGAAATCTACGCACAGAAGAAGATTTAAGGAACATTAGTTATCAAGTAAGACCCATTGCTTTAAGATAATGTTTAGTCGATGTATTAACGAATGTTAACTGAAGAAATGTTAAAACTCAAACACAAGTAGTTCATTGTTTATATTTAACATTACATCAGTGTTAAGTCGTATGTTTGAGCCAGTGGAAAGCTACTGACTTATAACTTATGTACAATTGTTTGCTTCACATTCAAATTATAAATTGTTGAATAGAACTGAAGGTCCAACTTAATTGTTAATATTGTATGACCAGATGGTCAGTCTAGAGAATGTGGTTGTTGAGGTGTTTATCAAACTGACCAAGTGTTTACAGTAGCAGCACAAGGTTTGCTGTAGACCCTTAGAAAAGTGTTCTCAGTAGTAGTAGAGCAATGTCCTCACACATCCTGCTGCTTCGCTGTTAATGTTATTTACAATTTAGAACCAAAACTGTAATACTGCTGATGGCTATACCACATTGTGAAAACATCAATTGTACTGAGATTTGATTAGTTATGTCAAAGTTCAGAAATCAAGATAATGTTTTGAATCATTCAGGGTACTTGAAAAAATAAACAGAATGGAGACAGTGTTAAGAACAAATAGATAGTAGTAGATTGGATTTGAAAATTTCTTTAGATTTTACAGTCACAACAATACTCAATCTTGTAACATTTTGATACACTCACACCTTTGTTTCTTTTTATAAACATTTTTCTCTATAACTTGTGTTCAAATTTGTTCTATGCCACAATATTATCTTGCTCTTGTTTTATATAAGTTGTCATTTGAATGATATTCTCTTTAATTTCTTGTGAGGAAGACTCAAGTCTCCACCCTCATCTATCAGCTGAATTCATTTTTGTTTAAACCAAAAAAATCTGTTACTTTTGTGTTCTGAGTTGTGAGCTACGCAATCATTGGTCAAATTAATGGACAAATCCAGGGCAGGCCAGCCCTTCAGTCTCATTACATGACAATGACTACACACATGTCTACAATGACTACACACCCATGACTATTATTTGTCTATTGCTTTTATTGTTTTTACAGGATACAGATTTTCTGTCAGCCAGCAGTCTTCTATATTTTAGCCATTTTTGTTGTGACTTCTTGTGAAATCTAGAAAATATATAAATTAAAAAGCGAAAAAAATGTATCATCAATTTTGTTGACTTAGTTTTGTTTTGTGTTAATTTTAAAGGTTTTTAATTTTATCTTGCCGCTTTTGGCCACTAAGGAGCATACACCATCAACACCACCCTCTCATCATATCCATATTTATTTGTACGGGCCGGGATTAATTCCCCACAGAGGCCAAGCGGTCCAAACCAGTGCAACCTTGCTCTTCTCTGTCCTGTGTGTATCTTGACTGTATTATCTTATTAAGTAAAACACCTTTCCTCCCATTTCAGTCTTTAGAAAATGTTTTCAGCCTTTTGGAGGGCTATTTTATTTTCTTATTTGTGGGACACCCTACTTTGTAAACATGTTAAGTAGCCGTGTAGTTGATATAATCATCTGTCCATGAAGAAATTGAAACACTTCCACTTTCATTGGTTTTTTCAATACTGTATCCAAACATTTAAAATAAACTTAGAAATAATTAATCTGAAGAATCTAAGAAAAATATGAGAAAAGCTGTCCTGCCTGACACTGACACTTGAGGGATTTGTACTAAGACTGGTTGACTCAATGTCAAATTACTATGATTTTGCTGTGTGAGATTAAACGTGCTATGATTACAGGGTCGTTGGTGATGATGTAAAATTTAAAACCTTAAAAAAGAAAAAAACAGAAGAATTCTTTTAAGAAATTTTATTATATTATAAATATATATATATATCATTGAACATTCAATATAAAACAACATGATAAATCTTATAATAAAGTTTCACTTTTAGTAGACATGTAAGTCATTTAAAAACAACCATAAGGCGTAATGCTGTTATTATAAAACATAACAATAATTTAAAATCATCTTGTTTCTTGTTTGAAAAGTATTATTGACATAATGTAAAATACACACAATCTCACACAAATTTTTTTCGACATTTGCTGAACTGTTAAAATGTGTGGTTTGCCCATCGGCCACTAGCAGGGCTTCTGCTGATAACATTTCAGAAAAATAAATTCAAACTTAAAAAGGCTAAAACTTTGTTAAAACACCAATTTTCAAAAAAATATTCCTGCAGCAGTCGCCATATCACGATATTTTAAGCGGTTTTGAAAGTTTGCCTGTTGATTATTGCGTTAAACTGCTGCTCAATTGGAAGACACAAATGAAAGGTAAAAGTTGTTCACGCAGCTTACTCATAAAGCTATGTAACAAGTAGAACTCAAGAGACAAGAATTAAGGGGGTATATTGAGTTATTTGTGCAGTACCCACTGTTATTTTCAAGGAATATTTAAATTTTTTAAACATTGAAACTACAGTATTAAGAAAGCATCTTGCTCTGATAGAACATTGTATTGTCATTATGTTCATATTATGCAACATCACTATTTCAAAAATTACATTACAAAATGGTCCATTTGTATATCTGATTAACACAAATTTGAAATTTTTATTCAGTTTACAGTGCAAAATACAGTGTAAATATTTCTTTTGGTCTTGACAGTATATGTCTTATTTATTTATCAGAGATTAGCAACAATAGAACAAGATGAAAATCTATCACAAGTTTCTTACTTTGATGAACCTTTAAAATAATATACGAAATTTTAGAGTCAGGTTTTAAACTCATTTGTGAGTGAACTGATGAAAAAAAGAAGAGGATAAATAATGGCTACATAAAGTAGAGTCAGTTAATGTTAAAAATGTTCAACAACTGACAATAAAACAAGATGTTTTGAGGTCAAGTTCATTCCAATCCATTAATTCTTATTACATGTGAGATGACATGCAAAAATTGAGACTTTGTTGTCAGCTGACCAGTTCCTTTTTTGATCACATTTAAAAGCTGGTATATTTTATTTTTTTTATTTTTAGATTTATAAAACATCTCATTCTGAAGCTGAGATATGGCCCTTTGAATTCAAAAGTATCCAAAAGTACAAGTTGAGAATAACATGTTTTTATTTGATATCTTGAAAAAGCTTTGCCCGACAAAGTCACACTTCTCATAGATACCCTAACATGAGGTTGGTATCCATTAAGCCAAGCTCACAAAGAAGTGCACAAGACATTGGTTACACATCAAAGTGACTAGAAATATTTGTAAGCCAATTTGATTGATAGAGTATAAATTACCCACTTCACACAAACAAACATGTTAATTTTGTGAGTGATATTTACTGGCATCATCTCTTGTGGCGGCATTTTCTTAGAATTTTTACAGTAACTTTTTAATTCTGATTTTAGAGTACATATTGTGAAAGCAACTCAGCCAGAATCAGATGAAGGTATACACTCAGACTCTTGAACAAACAAACAAACAGACACACACAAGCACATAGCAGCGGTCAGACAGTAGCCCGTGTGGTGGACTGTGACATACTCTCTATCAGTCCCTGGTAAGTGACCAAAGCCTCTTTCTCCTCAGACAGAGTGAGGTCCAGATGGTCATTCTCATCTGTGTTGATGTCTTCCATCAAAGAAGCCAACTCTTCTTTCTCCTGTTTCAGCCGATCACTCTTCTCTTTATCAGTTTCTAATGAGAAAATCAGTGGTTAGAATGGTTAAAGATTTGCTTCAATATTAGGACATAAGGAAGAATTATGGAATCGGTATACAAAGTTTTTATTACATACAAGAAAGAGAGAGCTACATCAATCTCCAACTTTAAAATTCAAAGAACTTGAAGTATGCTCATGCCTAAAAAACTGAAAGACTGTTTGTTTTTCTATGTATATTGTATGCATCTACAGCTGTAAAAATACACATGTGAATTCACTTATAACGAAATTGCAAAAAGTGCTAATATTTTATTTTATCTTTTCTGTTTGATTTTTTCTATTGGTGTTGTTGACTTTGTTGTTTCATAGTACTGAAACAGATATAATGAAAAGTTTTTTCTTCCATAGCATTTAGTTATAAGTGAATTCACCTGTACAAGAATTATAAAAAAAAAAACTTACTGTAAGGTTCAACTGGTAGCGGTGACGTATTGTGACTTAAGTAGTAAAACACAATATTGTTCAAAATCCAAAGCTTACCATTAGTAGTAGAAGTTGAGGCTGAGGCAATGGATGAGCCAGAATCAGAACTAAAGCTCGATGAACCAGAAGGAAAATCAACGAGTGATGCCATTAGACTAGGTGACATTCCTCCATGTTTCAAAATCTCGTCTATCGAGCGATGAATGTCTCCTTTAAACATATCTAGAGCCTTACGAGCCAGATCAGGTGGGAATCCGAGGGCAACAATCTGGAATGAAACAGGAAAGTTGTAGGTGATTTTTCTTATTATTCTGTTACTTTCTTTAAATGTAACACTGAAACATTAGCAGTATTTTCAAAGAAATATCATTTCTTTGCTTAGTCTTAGGTTTTGCTCATCTTCCCATTTTGATGGTTTCATCTACATTGACCACAATTTCAATTTCTTTTCAACTTGAACAATGTTAAAAGTTTTAAACTATCCATGCAAGCGTTTTGAATTATATTGATGATAGCGTTCATTATTCATTCTTATGTACACTGGTTCTAGCACAACAAGTCTGAGTAAAAATCCCCTGTTGCTATTTATAGGGTAGACTGCTGCTTAGTTACCATTTTTTAAAGTCTTGGGTATGACCTATTGTTTTTGTTTATGTAAGGTTTTACAGCGCTATCCACTCAAAAAAGTTATTTAAGCGCTATATATATTGCTATGGCATCAGACAAGTATATTACAATACAGGCTGAACAAAGCCATATTAAACAGTTTCCTTTTGCCTATGGAGAAGACTTCAGTTCTATTATGACAAAAAAGAAGCCAAACCCTCAGGCCTTACAGGTATAATATGAGGACGGCTAGATAAAGAAGGAAAAAATCTCATA